>JAOXYJ010017654.1:0-12643 GCA_028566555.1 Lithophaga nigra
TACAGGGCAATGCTAGGGGATGCGCTTGTGTAGCGGGTCGTTTTTTTGTGGGAGTTGGCATTGTGCTAGCAATTTAAGTTTTGGGGTTGTCGTGTCTGTTTGGCTCTTCGTTTGTGTTTGTGTTGGATTCTTTTGGTCTTGTCTTTGTGTTTGTATTTGATTCTTTGTTCATATCTGTCGTTTCCTGTTCTCTGGATATATATTTTCAGTTAATTGAAATTGTAATTAATTCCAATGTGTATAGAGCATTTTTTATTTAGCTAACTATGTAATAATTTGGCACTTTGATTAATTGCATTGTGTAGGAGTAATTATGTAATTTCAGCAAAATAATCAGATTACTTCTGTGCTTAACGATACTGTCTGAACATTGATTTAGTTGTTATATTTGTTTATTATCATCTTTCTAAATCGGAAAGACAAAAAGCATTCTCGTTTAATGTATCAAAATAGAATAATATAAACAGTTCATACAAAATGCTGAGCAATAATTACCCTTCTAGAACTATTCCTGTGGCAGAGCCATAATACAATTGCAATGAAACTGTTCATTATGCATCGGTAAAGAAATAAGCATTATCACGGAAGAGTATGCAGTACTTTCCTTTGGGTAAAGTAATGTAGAATACTTTTATCATAAATATCCCCAGTGGCCGACTGAGATATGATGATCATATCGATGATTTTAGTCTGGAAATGATGCGTTTTCTAGTCATTCAGAATTACAGATACCAAATTTACTGCGTAAGAAGCGCCTTAAGTTTTTGGATTAACCGTCACCATACCATTGGAATGAAACATCTATAAGTTTGATCCAATTGCAAATAACTAAAGCAAATAGCCTGATTATTATCATGGTGAATAAAAAAGTGATACAAAAACTTATGCGACCGTGTAATTGTACCAGACAGTGACATACTGGAAAAGTATTAATTTTAGCGATGCACAAATTTCGCTGTTTTCGAGGTTAACAATTTTTCTCGAATAATAATACCCGCAAAATAGTTAGTTGTATACTGGTTATCACTGGAGATCTTGAAATCAGTTAAAAATTATGAATAATATCCCTTTGAAAATGTGCATATTCAGATTTCCGCGAGAAGTAATACTTTTACAGTAATCATACTCAGAAATTGTTTAAAACAACTATATTGTTACGATGCATTTCTCTTAAACAATTTGCACTGATATTAATATCATATTTATATAATACATACATTTTCCGTATAATTCCAGTATTTTACAAGTCTGATAAGGTCCTTCACCCAGCTGGGAATATTTTTTATAAAATCAATTTGTAGCTGAGACAAACATTTTGCATAATGTTGTCGAAGGTGTTGCTTACTTTCCATCTCGGCGTATGCACGTTTTGGACCTCCTGCCAGACCAAGTAACCCTTGAAAGAAAATATATAATAAGATGTTTTGTAGTAAAATCGCCTTATATGACTTTATTTTTGCATTGATTTGTTGAATTTAGTAATGTATATTCATTTATTATTACGTATGAGTGACTTCCTGTATTACTTCTGTTCCAAAGCATATAAGAGCTTGAACTTAATTAACACTATGATTTATTTTCGACAAGAAAAAAATAAACTGTTCAGCAAAGAAATGTTACATTTATTACTTATTGGAAACACGTAAGCCCAAAACAATACCTAGTAGCAGAAGAAGATCATGGAAGTAAATTCAGGAAGCGGTGCAAATATACCAATTTATAGTCAAACTTTTATCTTGTTTTATTTTCCATCATTCTTAAAATAAAATTTTCTCGCCTTTTCCTCAGACTTGGACATTTTGTACATGGTTTCCACTGCTCTGCCTGATTTATTTCTAAATATTACCATAACTGAATGTGTGATCTTGGTATTGATTTTTGAGTTTGGGATACAAAGTGTGATAAGGTTATGTATTTTAGCCTAATAAATGAGCTCCCGGGCGTTTCATGTTAGGTCACCACCGTTCACATCTGGACATTTTAAATTGACTTTTGTTGATAAGGTTCAGTCTATGGGTATTCATCTAAATGATAAAGCCTTTTAGGAGATCCCAACGTTTTATTCTTTCTTTTCTTCTGTCGTTTTGATAAATTTGGTTTTTAACCTTTAGAATTGAGAGTGGAATAAACCTTTAAATTATCAATAAATACAATTTTATTATAGTTTTAATGTTTAGCTTGTTTTACCTTTACGTTCTAGTTGGAAGTTTTACAATAGATAAGTTTTTTTTTCTTTCATCGAAAGTGCTAACGCCTGCTTAGGTATACAGATACAGGGATGAAAATGAGGTATTATTGTTTGTTTTATCAGAGAGCAGTTGCTACTCAGGAGGAGGCCAAACTTCCCCTGAATTTGTTTCACTTCTCGGACAAACTCTAAAACATTGACAAATATATCTGAAAATTCATTGATTGGTAGCCTGTTATGTGTAGTTCAAAGTTCTATCAACTGTGGTCTTCAGAATTGGTGTAGTAAATAGTTATACTTGCTCAAACATTGCCTTTAGCGCGTATTTCGACACAAATGTGCTATTTTAACGTCTTTGTGGTGCTCATTCAATACGAAAGCCTTTAAAACGTATCATCAGGTCCTTCATAAGAAATTTTTGAAAAATGGTATAAAAATCGCTAAAAACTTATCAAAGGTCATAGCTCGCAGACATTTCGTTGTAGAAACTCTAAGTTATGGAAAGTGTTGCATTGCATTTTCTTTTGTTAAGGTATTGGCTATATATTAATTAATTTTTTGTCGAAATACTTAAATTTAAAAATCGAGTGTAATGAGTGGAACAAATACAGGGGGAAATGTACTAGTTCTTGTTTAATCATTATGTAAAAAAACAGTAATGTAATGTACCTGTAAAATTATATTTGTAGTATGTTTTCTAGTTTGACTATTGTTTATAACAACATCGATGCAAGACTTGTCTTAACTTTTCATTTATTTCTACTTTTTTCAGTTCATCATGCCTCCTTTATCACAAGGGAGTTGCAAAACGGAAGCCAGAATCTAGATATTCATAATATAATTTGAACTAAAACTGTGGAAAGTTAGGTTAACTGATTCTCTCTCTTATATTGTTACAATAGTCCGTAAGTGCTATTCGGGTTCCTATCTATGAGTCAATCTTGACCGAATCGAAAATCTCATTTAAGTAAAAGTTAATATGCACAAATTCAACGCATATATAGAATACTCACATGTACTGGCAACATCTACGATCGGTATCATATCGACATCATGCCATGCATTGCTGTTTCCACATCGAACCGTGAACTGGATCGAATATGTTGTTTTACGTGTGACGTGGATCTCTTGATATGATTGAAGGTAGTTAACAAAGTCATCAAGAATTTGATTAATCCCATTTACTAATTCATTTACATTTTTGAAGTTGTTTAAAATTACAAGAAGATCTACATCCGAGTGTCCTTGCAGTCCAGTTCCCTTTCCAAGTGATCCACCCTAGAACAATAAAGATAGAATCTCGAATTTATAAAACAGAAACAATGATAAATTGGTATTGTGCTGTGTCTGTCCAAAGTATCCCAGAAAGTGCTTTTTCGAGGAGAAAAGAAGGAAAAAGTGCTATTTCTTTTATTGGTTAATATGCAAAACTGTAATTGAAACTGTATTAAAACGATGATATGATATGATATGCTACAATGGAATAAATGTATTCTTTTGGCGTTTTGATCACTTTTTTTTGTTCAGTCAGCTTGGTAATCAGATACAAACAAGTCAAAAACTGATGACTTCATGTTGCTATTATTTACTTAGAACTCAAATTTGCAGCAATTTGTGTACCTGTCCTGGCCAACTAGACTTAATTCAATGATGGTTAAAGAAAAAAAATGTAGGCCATTCTTCTACGGTACCAGCCTTCCGAAAGTTAAACGCCAGGCTGTCAAATAGCTAGCAACAGTCGAGTGTTCAAAAAGCTGGCAAACGTAGCTAGCGGTTGGTTAATTTGACAGCCCATTTGATCACTTTTCTGACAGCCACAAACTGTCGAGTCTTTGAAACAAGCTTTCAAATCTTTCACTACTCGCCAAACTCTGTTGACAACTTCAAAATAGTAATAGTGTATATTTTCAAAGTCTGTTGACAACTTCAAAATAGTAATAGTGTATAGTTTCAAAGTCTGCCGAAAAATACGAAGACAAAGGACGGGGAGACAGTCTTTTAATTAATAAAAGAAATATTTCTATGGTATTTAAAATGATAATGTAATATTTATAAAATATGTTATAATGTACATGAAATTGTTGGCATACATCGGAAAACCCTCGATATGTAATCTTCGAGCTAAGAAGACAGCTTCGGGCAGTAATTTCCTTAATTAATGACTAAATGTGCGGAAAATATATAAGAAAACATATGACTTAATACTAAATTTAAACATACAAATCCATATCCGAAATAATACCACAATCAAATAAAAATCCATAAAATATCATTCTGAAATACAGCTAGAACCGGAAAATACACCCGACTCATAACATTTTGATAAAAAATTTATTCCGAACATCTGAAGTACATGTACATTGTAAACCTCTCGGTGAAACATAGGCCATGTATTTTTCGCACTGGCTTTTTCAATTAACAGTTAATTTCACTTCCCTCCCCTCTTTACTATGTCTATTTTGCCAGCTATTTGACGATTTTTGTTTAACCTTTGCCAGGCTGGTACTATAATCCCAGCTTCTAATATATAGAGGATGTTTTATTTAACAATCATTTGAACGGCTCTATTGGGTCATTTCGTCTGTACCAGTGAGCTTGAAATTTAAGACACAACAAATACATTTCAGTCTGCATTGTACTTGTATCTATACTTTCTGTATACAACGTAGAAGCGCATTAAGCAAAACTATACAACGCACGTGATGACTATGATTTTCTGAATGTAAACTTTCCTTTCTGGCTAGCAAAATATAAGCATCACCGGCATATAGAGCGAACACTTTACAGTTAAGACTGAAAATTTGGAGTCTGTTTCCTCTATTATATCGAATTTGCAATTAGAGGATTATTATTGCTCTTATTATTGCGCAAAAAACTACTTAATCCAGACAATCTCCAGCCTAAATTAGTGTCTTTAAATCAAAATTTTACAGTCGCCATCACGATGTTAACAAATATAGTTACAAACGAACAAGTAATGAGATATAAAACTAACTTCAGAAATTAATGAGATGTTTTTATTAATGCGAGCAATGCGAGCAATGCGACCAGGTAAGCGTCGTATTATTGAACAATAACACCGATTGTCTGCTGAAATATCAACCCACCAAATTCGACAAATATATAAGACTAATACAAACTTAAGGCACTTGTTATATTGTCGATTCTGAATCATTTATTTTGTAGATTATTATTTGTATGAATTGAGTATATTCTGTACAACTGTAAAAATATATAAAAACAAACAGTAAAATGTTTGTAAATTATTAATTGCACGAACGGCATCTCCATTGCAAGATGTTTTACCTTCTTTTGCACAGATATAACCACTTATTTGTATTATCATAGAAACTGCATTCATCACTAAAAAGTAGAATAAAAAGTCAAATGCGGACTCGTTTTGATTTATTAACTAATATTTTTCAACACAAATAAAACTGGGTACATTAAAACTAAAATAGGTTACCTTGATTATTTTATTAATGCTATAAGCTGGGTGCTGCTGTAGTAGACGAATTATTCTGTCAATTACTATATTACATCTTTCGAGAGAATTGGCATCTGGACGAATATGACGATCGTAGAAATCTTCCAATGTCTCATTATGGTGCATACCTTTCAATGGAACTGTCATATTTGTGATTTAGTATTGTCTGAAAAGATAACAAAAGAGTATTGTTACAAACTAGAAATCGCCTTTCTTTGCAAAGACAACAAACGTCAATAATACTTTAAATTTCACAAATTTATTCTGAGGTAATAAGATTAAAACATACTTCAAATAAAATAAAGTACTCATCTGACAGTTGCGAATAATTCAAAGTATGTTCAACTAATATCTAAATTTTGTGATAAAAGGTCTCAATAATTATACAAATTCAGTTGGTTCTAACAGGTAATCACATACACAATTTCCATAATTTGCTTATAAACTAACGCAAGTATTACAGACAGTAGTCCACGCAATACCACATTGTAAAAGTTCAGACATGTCCAGATGTTAGCAATCAAGCGAATATAAGATATCCTCACTGCAGATGGCAGAAATCCTCCACAATTTTTCAGGAACAAAACTGTGAACAATAACACGGATAGAACGTTCTTCATTTTCATGGCTTTTCTAATAATGACATTTTTTCACATTAAAGTTACAGAAAGGTTGATGGAAAAATTATAGAAAAAAGCAACTATCAGGCAACACGGCCGTAACAACTTAATTTACATCAGAGTTTACGATTACGTAACATTATGTTAGTTATGATTAAATTTCATGCATTGCGTCAGGTTCATCATATCAAATAATGAATAATGTTAATGAAGAAGGTCAATTATTTCTTTAGAAAGAGAATTGTCATAATAATGTCAAAGCGTTTTTGCTGAACATTTATACAATTGTGAATTGAAAATATAATTGCAGTCGTCCTAATCTTGAACCACTATCTTATCTGTTTTGAAAAAGTGGTCTGATGAAAGAGGTGTTCTTTGGTGATGGGATTATTCTGATAAGGAATCATGAATGTTATGCAGAAAGACCGGCCCTCTTATTAGGGGTTGCCTCTCTTAGAGGGACTAATTTATTTACATACAATATATACCGTTAGAATTCGAATGTTGAAACCTTTTCACATTAAAATACACAGTACATACAGAACAAAATGTTTGTCGTGTCCATTTAAAACACAATAAAGAGCTGCAAATAGTCTCATCTCGTGCCTTGTTTCCTCTTCTTTTTGACTTACTTCTTTTTTTCAGTAGGCATAACAAGTAATTGTAAGTTAAACATGATTAATTCATTTCTGTTTGTTCAACGTCCACCGGCCAATTTTTCACGCATATTCAGGACGAGCGCAAGTTAACAATGTGTCAATTGGTAGGATCTGAAAAGTGGAGATACCGGGAGAAGGCGGATAATTTTGATTGTCACTGGAAAAGTGGGACAGGATGGGTAGGGACGGAAAATTAAGCCATGAAACTGGTTACCTACGGACCACTTGTAATAAGTTTGCTTCAAGCCTTCCTTTATGTGCAGAGAGCATGAATTCTCTAAACACGAGACCTTGGATTTCACGTTCCCATCCATGGACGATTTATACATTTTTAAATCCCGCACAACCAAAGGACGCTCCATTGTGGAGGGGTTTTACCTTGCGGCCGAAAAAACCGAGTCCTATTTCTGTACCCCGGGGTTCCTCCGTGGGACCGTAAAACATGTATTTGTAGGCTTTATCGCATACATGTACCTTATCCTGCATTGACAATAACAATTCCTGATATATATGTTCTGCTCATTATAGAAATTATGTGAAGGAAGGAAGGGTGGAAAACAAAATGACAAGGTGGTCTTGTTAGCTTAAACAATTTTGAATTGAAGATTACTCTCGCTAGTTCGCATTACATCTACAAATAGAAATTGATGCTTGTGAAATTTACATTTCAAATTCCGGGCAAAATTCCCTTAAATCTATTAAAAAACTAGTTAAATATTGTTGTCAACAGTTACTTACGTTTCAGCCAGAATCTTCATAGTTTACATAATACTATACTTTACCAACGAAATCATATGCAAAAACTCACCAACACTTTTTAAGTCCTTGACCTACAGTAACAAGTAGGTAAAAATCAATATAAAACGTGTTATTATCATTTTATAAAAGATATCAATACAATTTACACCGTATAATATTGTCATGCATACAAAGCCCTTTAAATTTAATGAACAGAGGTGTCTAAAGGGTACCTTTATATTATAAATGATCGCAGTGAACTTCATTTTTTGTCCAATTTACATGATGTTTGAGGCATTGGTTTAAAACTATAAGGTCAATTTAATTCAAACCCATTTAATGTTTTATATTCAAAAGAAAAAAGGAGAGATATTATGACTTCCACACATCCAACTTAAATAATCATGCATATTAATATTTTTCAGCGGAATAATTTAATAAGAGTTAGACGAGTTAAAAACCTATTAAATACGGGAATCATACAATTCTGGAACGTATTAGTATTATTTCTATTCCATTGATTACACCTTGAATATTATATGGGATTTGTTTCATGTACATTTAGCCTATGCAGCTACATATCCTTATATTTCATAAATTATACTCTAGCCCTCTTCTGTGGGACTTACCTGTTGGGTTTTTTTATGTTTTAGAACAGTACAGTTAGATTGATTTGTATTGAGATTTCTTTATAAAGACTCAAAATTGCTGGAAGTCAGTCAACATATTACTAAATATATTTTTTTTTCAAATGAATGTTATATAATACATTTATATTGTATATAGATAGGAAAATAATGCGCTCGTCTGGTGTTCTATCTTTGTATTTTTATATGTAAACTTTTAACTCTTGCATTTACAGCATGGTACAATCCTAACTAAACACAAATTTAACTGTACCCAGTCCGCCTGGCTTCTTTATTTGACAGATAGTCCATTCTAAGTTTTCAATAGGGAAGAACAATTAACTTTGAGCAAATATCCGGACTTCCTAAAGGACGAGTTTATTCTATGGAGAAAATTGCGTTAGATTTTTAAGAAGCCTGGTGTATATTGCTAAAAGGACAGAATCAAATTTGTCTGGAAGTGGAAGGAATATCAGATATCAAGAGGCCTTGGCATGTAGTTTTATTAGGAGGGTTTATAAATAGCAGATGATCATTTTTGTGTATCAAAATAATAAATGATATATCAGTTTCTGGTACATTTGTCAAAACTTAATTCTCGCATACAAAGCAAAATTTTATAAAAGCTCATTCGGACATCTCGAAAAACGCATGTCATGTAAACAGTCTGGTTATAAGAATAGATTATTTGAGGGTGATGTTTCAGTTTCCATAAAAATAGTTGTAACTATATTATTCGAACATTTGATCCAACATATTGTACATATGAATATTAATGCGATGTTTTCATGAATGCGAAAAATGCGGCTATGTTCGCATTAATTAAAACTCGTATTTTTATTCTAGTGATTCTTTTCAAGTTCAAGTAGCAAATGTCGCATAACATTCAACTTCCGAAGATTCATATTAATAAACGCACACATTAATTTCCGAATTTACAGTAATCGAAACTAAATCATGATACATGGAACTGACAACAATTCTAAAATAGTGAGGAAACCTTTTGCAGATTGTTCCGCATATCTGAATAAATATTTAGAGTCTTACAAACAGAAAATATCACGACAAGATAGGAGTAGAAGTACGACGAGGACTGTTTTTGGCTCCAAATTATATATTTTTATTTAAACGGATATAAATATTATACATGTATCTACTATAAACAAAGAAGTAAAATGGTAGCTTTTAATAAATCCAGAACTATTGTGACATTATGCGGCACGTGCGGGAGTCTGTTACGTTATGAACGTCGGAAAATACTTAAATATGCTCAGTTTCATAACACTTTGTAGATTTTTTGAAGGCTTTCGCCTTCAGCAATGTCGAGCGCACTTGTGTTCAATGAAAATATTCTAATATATGAAGTGACAAATAAAAATACAAAAGATATACACAACTTAAGGTTGAAGACGGCTATGCTTCTAATAGGCACAGTCAAAAACCGCATTTCGGTGTATTTTTTGTGACTACACATGACGAAGTCATTTTTATGACGTATTTAGAGCTTTTACTTTCAAAAATCAATTTCATTCAAATTGTAAAACAATTAAAATTTACAAAAATCGTAAAAAGTGAAATATGATGTGCAGTTTATATTTTGGAGCTAAAATGTTAGATTATCGTACAGTGTACCGTCCCCTCTGTAATTGTAACTAAACGTTGTGTACTATCAATGTCTTTTTTATTGTTCTTCTCAACCAATCCTCTTGATGAATCTTGTTTTCCTGACAAAACTTTCCCTCTTGACAACACTAATTATATGAAACAATTATTTCTTTCCTTAAGATAATGTGCCGCTTAGTCTGCTTCAGTTCCTTGGGCGATACAAGTCACCTTTAGCCAGTCAAATTTCAAAGTTTACAGGTCAATTCGTTAACTTCATTACAGATTAGAACTACCCCTATCTATACATAACCTTTCTTTCAGATTAAAGATTCCACACAGCCATTTATGGGAATTACAGATATAAATATTTTGAAATCAATAAAGTTTGCAGGAAAGAAATGAACATAATCAAGTTTACATGATTTTAAATACCATCTTTTCGACACAGACTAAATAAATACATTACTTACTGAGTTATTTATTCTTATATATGTGCATTGTTAATCAATCTCTGCTGGCCGCACCAAGCTTCTAACGCTACATATCACATTCTAAAAATTATGACTAAACATACAGATGGGTGCAGACATAACCTGAACAAAAGTTAACTTAATCCAGTCCAAATGACTGCTCTAAAGGACCGCTTCTAACCAGACCAGTAAGTTAACTTAAGGCTAGAACAGACATACATCTTGACTGCTTTTTTTAGGTCAAAGCAGTCCAAACGGCAGGACATGTCTTGATTAACAGACCAGACAAGGCAGTAAGTAACTTTACCGTCCAAACCAGAGAGTAAGTTAACTTTACTGACCAGAACCAGACCAGATAGTAAGTTAACTTTACCGACCCAACCAGAGAGTAAGTTTGTTTACCGAACAGATTTAACACGTTATCAGTTTTGTTCTTGGAATAAATTAGGTTTGGGATTTAACTGAATATAAAAATGCACAAAGTACAACTCTCAAATTTTGACCAGCAGACTGCGGCTCTGGTGTTTAACTTACATTCCTTGAAATGTACAAGGTTCCCATTTTTGCGTTCGTTTATCGTTTTTCGTTCGTTCATATTTCATTTATCGTTCGTTTGCACTGAAAACGTTGCCTCCGTTCGTTCGTGCTAACGAACGGTAACGCGATTCTATTGTCTAAACGTACAAAAGCAAAAATGCATTCGTGCAAACGAACGATGAAATCATCTAAACGAACGAAAGACGATAACAAATAGTGTAAAATTACGAAATAAAATATTCAAACCATGTAAATACAAGAAATGAGCGCTATGTTCGGTTATACAGTTTTTTAGTATGTAACACAAAAATAAATATTATATTTGTAACGGAGATGGTGAAATAATATCCCCCGATTATGCGTGGTCTTCCCCCATCTTATACAGTATAGGAATTATTATAAAAGAATTATTTGTTTTTTAATAGTCGAACAAAATTATTTTAAATATTCAAAACTCTTATTCGTGTACTACATGTATAAAAATATAACAATTCATATATATCCTTAGCTCTTAATTTCTGTTGTGTTAACAGGTTAAAACGAAATGCTAGCCTGGATTTATAGTCATAAATAATCAACTTAGATCAATGCATGGGCCAGATCTGATATGCAACCGTGGACTGAGGCTGCGGCCTGTCATTAATGATCAGATTAGGTCTTTTCTGGGTCCTGGTCTGATATGTAAGCCTTGATTGAGGCTCAGTACTGTCATGAATGATCAAATAAGCTCTATCCCTGGTCCTGGTCTGATATATATGTCTGGATTGAGGCTACGGTCCGTCATGAATGATCAAATAAGGTCCATCCCAGATCCCAATGTGATCTGTAAGTCTGGATTGAGGCTGCAGTCTGTCATGAATGATCAAATTAGGTCTATCCCTGGTCCCAGTCTGATATGTAGGCCTGTAATGAGGCCGCAGTCTCTCATGAATAATCAAATAAGGTCTTTCCCTGGTCGAGGTATGATATGTAGGTCTGAATTGAGGCTTCGGTCTGTCATGATTGCTGAAATTATATCCATCCCTGTCCCTGTCTGATATCTAAGCCTGGATTGAGAATGTGGTCTGTAATGAATGATCAAATTAGGTCTATCCCTGGTACCGGTGTTATCTATAAGTCAGGATTGAGGCTGCGGTCTGTCATGAGTGATCAAGTTAGGTCTATCCCTGGTCCCATTCAGATATGTAAGTCTGGATTGAGGCTGTGGTGTGTCATGAATGATCAAATTAGGTCTATCCCTGGTCCCTGTCTGATATGTAGGTCTGAATTGAGGCTGCCGTCTGTCATGAATGATCAAATTAGGTCTATCCCTGGTCCCGGTGTATCAGGCTGGATGGCCCGGCCGCCAGATGTTCTGCCCAGACCAAATTGCCTAGGCTTTTGGTTCCGGATCGGAACTTTCAGCCTGGGCTCATTGTTCCGATGCTAGGCAATTTTGGCCGATCTTCATTGAGTAAAGTACAAGGAAGCGTATAGTATACCGAAATTCCAGATTCATTAATTCGTTTGGAATACATAATATCGAGAAACTTGGGCGTGATCGCATGAACTCCATAAGGGGTGAGCGTCTCCTGCTATGCATGCATCACCCGTCAAGCGAAAAACTTATGTCAAATAAATAAAAGTCATGACCATGCAGGAATAAATCAAATCTGGTAGGTAAGATGAGACGACGAAATGCCAGAACTAGCAAAATGTAAACAGATCTAAAGC
>JAOXYJ010017874.1:0-12641 GCA_028566555.1 Lithophaga nigra
AGAATTCTGATAACATTAACGGTTTGGAATTCTTAACAGAATTCTGACAAATACATTTCGTCTCATAAAATTTGAACATTCCGCCTGATAAAATTTGAACTTCATATCAGAATTCTGATGACATAAACGTTTGGAATTCTAAACAAAGTCTGACAGTCAAACACATTTAGTCTCATAAAATTTTAACTTCTTGTCAGAACTCTGATAACATTTACTGTTTGGAATTCTTAACAGAATTCTGACAATTACATTTCGTGTGACAAAATTTAAATTTCTTGTGAGAATTCTGATAATTAACATTTGCTGTTCGGAATTCTGACAAATACATTTCGTCTGATAAAATTTGAACTTCTCAGAATTCTGATAACATTTAATGGTTTGAAATTCTTAACAGAATTCTGACAAATACGTGTCGTCTGAAAAAATTTGAATTTCTTATACGAATTTTAATGATATTAACTTCTATGAAATTCTTAATAGAATTTTGATAGATACATTTTTTGGGGGGAAAAAGGAACTTCTTGTATGATTTCTAAGTCTAGAATGCTTTAACATTTTGGAATTCTTATCAGACTTCAGGTAAATAAATTTCATCTGATAAGATTTGAACTTCATGACATAGTTCTAACTTATTGAATTCTGATACATTTCTTCTGATTAAAATTTGAGTTATTGTCAGAATTCTAAACATATAACATTTCGGAATTCTTAACAGAATTCTGATAAATACATTTCTTCTGATAAATTTTGAAATTCTTGTCAGAATTCTAATAATGTTACTGTTTAGAATTCTCAATACAATTCTGTTAAGTACATTATAAGATCGTTATATGAAGCCAGGCTAAAAGCAGGAAAATTATAACAATTTTCTAAAACTAGACATTATATAGACAGCAAATACAACAAAACATTCAACATGTTAATTTTACTACGGATAAAACAATTTAATTTTTATATTTATCTCCTGGAGATAGTTATTATCCCCTATTGCATTTACAAATATATTGTCTTTTAGATACGTTTATCATTATTTACTGCATGTATATGTGGTGGAAAACAAGGTGATATTTTTCGCCCTCTACTGTTTAACCACTTTATAAATGGTATTAATGAAAACGAAGATATTTCAACTCAGATCCTGTTGTGGTTGATAACTCATGAATTAATCCATCCTGTTTGCTGATGACATTATTTTATTGTCAAGCTTACAGGGGGGACTAAAAGAATAACTAAATGTGCTTCAAAACTTCTGTAGAACATGGAAACTAGTAGTTGATACAGAGAAATCCAAGATTATTGTGCTCAATTCGAATGGTACAGTAATACATTTATGTATAATGGTAGAACATTAAACATATTGTTATTTGGAAAAGACTATCAAATACACAGGTAGCATGCATCTATCGGGTACATCTTTGATGGAAATAGCTAGAAAAGCCTGGTTTAAGGTATAAACGTCAGTAGGATTAGAAAATCCTTACAATCTTTCAGAAAAACATTTGAACCCATCTTTTTCTATGGCTCTGAAATATGGGGCATTGAAATGATACCAAAAGATTCTGGCCCTAAGGGGTGGTTTCATCTGAAATTAATTAAAGACATATTGGGTGTTCATAGCAAAGCGTGTACTACAGTATGTAAAGGCGAGTTGGATAGGCTTCCTCTCAGTAGTAAATGTATCTATCAGCCATTAATTTTCTTCCCTAGTAATAACTTGGTGAATAAAATTTTCAGCGAAATTGAAAATTTTAACTGCTGGATTAAAAAAATAAATCTTTTATTTAATAAATTAGGCTTTTCTTTTATTTATTTCAATCTACCGAACATGAAAGACTGTTTAATTGGTTGGGTTGTTGGGGGTTTATCGTCAATTCAGCAATCTTTCAGATATCTAGTGACTACCAGACTTACTGGGGAAGGAAAACCTGGACATCTTACCAGCTGACCCGGTGTAGCCCCGACCTTGGGCAGGTGTCTGGTGACCTTAACACATGAAGCGGGGGCGAGCAAGGTTCGAACCCGCGACAGCGGTGTTAGGCTTGTGGTGTTGAGTCACCGACCTTAACCACTCGGCCACGCAGGTCCCCTAAAAGACTGTTTGAAACAACTGATTTATTGTAAAAGACTGTTTAAAACAAACCAGATTAATAAATACCAAATAATACATCTGCTATTTAAAGCAGCTAAAGTTTTAAGTTAAAGTTTTACTATTTGCAGTACCAGTGCAAATTATGTAGATCATGATATAGAGCAACAATATTTGAAAGTGAGTGCACATACTCTGTATATCGAAAAAGGTAGATATGAAAATGTCTCTTAAGAAAATCGTGTGCAGCTACTGTAATGGTTGAAGGTGAAATGCATTCCACATATTACAATGAACGTGGCAAATTGTTCAATAAAATGACCAGTTTATTTCCAGGTAAGGTATTTTCAACTCTACATGTAATTTTTTTCTTCAACAATTACTCAGTAGCCGGTCTTAATATCTGAATAACTTTTATAAATGAGTGCTTACAAAGCGAGAAGGGTAGAGATGTCACATAAGCAGTATTCCCTGGTTAATTACTGTTAATTTTATTTTAACATTTCATTATGTTTCACCATCCCTCCTACTTTGTAAATTAGTATAGTTATTACATGTGTAGTCCTCTTGTTTATTCGTACTGTAACTTGTTTTTATCCCCGAACTTTCATGTCGTTGTCTCCGTCCGTTCGTCCGTTGGTCTGTCCCTCCGTAACACTTTCTAGTGACGCGAACTCCTCCCACATTTGTTTTATTTTTAATGTTTTTTTTCTGTTTTATATTTATGGTCACCATATGTAGATGTGCAATAAGGTTTTTGGAATTTCAAATTTTGGTTCTGGGGTCCACTTAGGGGCCAAAAAGGGCCGAAATAGGTACATTAGCGTGTGACGTAAACTCCTCCCCCATTTGTTTGTTTTGGGTGATTTATTTTGGTTTAGGATTGTTGCTTACCATCTGTAGATGCGCAATAAGGTCTTGAATTTTTTCAGTTAAGGGTCCAGGTACAAAAAAAGGGCAAAAAGGGGATTATTAATTGTTTCAAAGGTAGGTTGTAATATATCATAATACTCGTATGCAACTGTAGAAATTAATGATGATAATAAAAACGGGCCTGACCCTTACAATAGGGAAAAAGAGGACCAAATTTGAAATCAGTGTAAAATATAGGTACCAATATATCATATGACTTGTATTCAACTGTAGAAATTAATGATTATGATAAAAAAAAGCTTGACCCTAACAGCTGAGAAGAAAAGCCAAAAAAGGCCCAAATTTGAAATTAGTGTAAAATATAGAATTCTGATAGGAATTTTGGCAAGAATAACAACCAAGAAAGTATATAAAAACTGTGGATCAGAGATCATGACTATTTTGACAGAATTCTGATAAAAATCCTCCAGAAGGTACTGTGAAATATATTTTACATTATAATTTCGTGACTGAAACACTTGCACGGTTTTCATATTTTAGTTAGTAGAATTCTGCCAACAAATTCAACACAGAACTTTTCATGTTTCTTTTTTTACAAGTTTAGCTGTTATCTGTTTTACAAGAAATTCAGTTTAAATTTTCATGTATTTAAATAATTCTTTTGTTGTTTCACCGTCATTTTTCCTGGATCTTCGTCGTCTTTTTCACGGCGCCTTGCCCTGTGCCATCATTTAACAATGTTTAAACTGTCGTAATCCGGAATTTGATCACCTGGAAGATGATCAAGTACAATTGACCCTGTTTCTATAAGAACTGAATTAATACACAATATTAGGTCAATGTCTGAAAAAATATGAGCTTTTTCGTATGAGGCTAAGAAACTTTTTTTTACAAAAAATTGATATTTTTCAGACATTGCTCTAATATTGTTTTTATACTGCAGCTATAATATTTTTAGTAACGTAAAAAAAACTACTTAAACAAAAATAAATAAAAACTCCGCTTTTGTCCCTAAATGAGCCCCTACTGTACAGAAAATGAAATTGACAATGTGCAAAATATCACTTTGAAACTATATTTAGGAAATATAGACAACAGGAAATGGGCTAGCTGCAGTATAAACATATATATTTATAAACCAGTATAATCATCATCAATTTATTTTGGTTTGTAACAGACTGAGTATTAATCTGTATTCAATCAAATACGATTATACACTTTTTCGACTGTTTTGCACTTTTTTATTCGTTGTGTGTGTGTGTGTGTGTGTGTGTGGTAAATCTGTCTCACATTTAGTTCTTACACCCTCCCATATTATTATTCTCTAAATCGGTTTTAACAACAGACTGAAACAGATGATAGTATCTATTAAGGAGCGGCTTTCACAGCGGATTAGACAGCGAGTAGGTCTTATCTTCTTGTACTGAACTTTAATCTATCTACGTTTAAGTTCTCATTATTTTGATTCCTTTTTTCAATAAAAAATCATTATATGTTTTATTAAACCCTAGTGAGGAAGCATATCATGTTTTCTCATCCTTAATGTTTACAAAGAAAATTAAGGCGTTGACAGGTTATTTTAAGGTGTTTAAAGATATCAGATTGTGCACGGATTTTATAGCAAATACTAGTATTCAGATTTACGTTCCGTAAATCAGACACTCATCCAAAGATGGGCTTTGCACTGTCCTACAGTGGAATATTGAAATCTATTGAGTTAGTGACTCTGCGACATTCTCTAATAAATCACTCACAGATTCTGATACCATTACCAATTATTAATCTATTTAAGATTTTATCTGTATTCCTTATACATGTAAGCTCTATAAAGCTGCCAATTTCAGCTACGGTTTTAACTGATGATGGCATTATTCATATGCAAGTAATTAGAGATGGTCCATTATCTTAATAGTTGACAATTGCAAGAGGCTGATCCAGGATTGTAAGTTCTTTCTAAATAAGCCTTTTCAAAAAAACTAAATGTTGACATCTGTAAGGAACTGAAGTAAGAAGGTAAATACATCTGGTAATTGCAAGTAACAATTATATACGTCTTTTCTAAACAATGAATTGCATTCTTTGGTCACATACACTTAAAATAATGGATGAAACTAGCGGCTCTCAAGAGGGTAAGCATGTTCTGCTCTGTCGACGGCACCCATCACATTCTAAGTTGGAATGACAGTCACGTTATGTTTCCCAAAATATTTGTGATCATCTTACTAGTCCCTTCTAGAGAACCTGATGTCACCCCTGGTTTTTATGGGGGTTCACATTACAAGTGATTTGGTTTTAGTTGTCTTATTCATGTTTTCTTTTTCTTCTGTTTACTTTTTTCTTTAGTTTTGTATTGTCTTCTTGTCGTTTTTGTGGTTTTCTGTTTCTGTCTTACCTTGTCTATGGATTCTGCCTTTCTGAACGGTTTCTTCGGTATTCTATTGCCGATATCTTCAAGCATCTTTTGCCAACATGAACAATAAAATCTTTATTATGAACATTTTGAACATCCATATGTATTTGACAGACGAACTTTAACCTTTGCATTAGAATTGGAATAACTGTATTATATTTGAATACCTGCCGACGTGTCGCCAGACAGCAAAATCAATTATAGCCGTCGGCAAGTGTTCAAATACAATACAGTTATCCTTACATTCATGAACGAATAGCACTGTTACTCCCGCGATTCGCGCATTAGAGAATTAACTGTGTTGTTGGTTTATTCATGGCATGAGTGACATATTTTCGGTAGTCAGATACCTCATTTACTTATGATAGTTGCAATATACATATTATGTATGTGCCGTCTATCCGAAAATGTATTTGTGTGAGATTTCACTAAGAGTTTACATATATGTATGTTGTAAACGGCATTTTTCATACTCAGACATTTTGACTCCCTGAGAAGCTTTCAGACCTTGAAGTACAAGGAAGCGTAGTATACCGAAATTACAGATTCATAAATTCGTTCGGAATACACAATATCGAGAAACTAATTTGACGTGATCGCATGAACTCCATAAGGAGTGAGACCGGGTGCGTCCACCGGGTAGGCGTCTCCTGCTATGCATGCATGCATGAACAAACGAGTCAATCTCCATTTATTTGATAACTGGTTGAAGTACCCCATTTTACCTCAGTGTAAAGTTCGCAATGGCTATGCCAGCTGAAATGTGCAAAGGTTGGTTCAAACAGTTGTTTTAACGACTGTTAACATCCCATCTATTATACCAATGAGCTTGAAATTAAGAACACCAAAGACATATCTAAGTCTGTTTGTTACTTGGACTTATACCTGTCTACAGGCAACGGAGTCGGTTAAAATCAAAACTAACGCATGGAATCTTTTTATAATTATAACAGCATCGCCGGCATTTGTATTCTAAATTTCACAGTTGTTGCTATTCAAGGATTTGTGTGCGCTATAGCGACTCTCTAGACAGAAGGTTATTACTATCACTGAAGCTATATGTCATTATTTCGGAACGTTTATTGTAGCCATCCAAACTGGTTAACCATTACGGAGTAGGATTATTGCGGACATGTTCCCTGTATCCTTTCTACTTACCTAATTTGCGACTTGTTACTGGCTTTATAAACAAGGTAATATACAATTATTGCCTTCATATGAGGTGAATATCAAGGGTTGATAACTTTGATGTTCACCTCATACATGTCATATGAAGAAAATATTTGTTTTATTATACCGTAACTACAGAGGCATGGTAATTTTCTCAATAAAAATAAAGAGACAAGTATTCTGATAACTTTTTTTCTGAATCTCATTTGCAACAACAGTATTAAACAGTGAATCAGATGATTAACAAAAATGTTTTATCATAAAACGTGAAGGAGTTGTGGGTTTTAAAATGTTACTGATTTTGTATGTTTACAGTGAAAATTGATCACACAATTTGTAATGAAAAGCATGAATGTTCCACTGATGTTCTGAAAACGACTTGTGTCTTGAATCTCTTGATTGGGTTTAGCATTACATGTAGCTACATCAGTAGTTTGTTGTACTTGTTGAATATTGTGAGTTCCTAAATTTTAAAGCTGCTCATGTTCATCACTATTAATCGCGACTACTAAGGCCTGCTTCGGTAGTCAGTTTGTCAACACTGCAGGCGACAACGGAATTTCCGGAATGTAATATAGAAAACGTTTCCGAACTCGGAGCGATTTTCCGGTTAACCTGGGGACATTACTGTTGTCTCTTTCGATAGCGAATTTTCGAGAAAAACGTCAGAATTGTCTAATTTATCTTATATAGTATAATTTTTGTGTCAGGTATAATAATAACAAATATTTAAGTACATCACAACAAACTATAAAAAACATCCTTTATATATAGAACAATTTCCATTTTCTAAGGTGTTACTCAAACATTGGAAGACAGGGAGGAGAACAGGAAATATCTTTGATGAAACCCTGCTTAAAGAAAGGTACCGCCATCCACGAAATGATGCATGCCTTAGGATTTTGGCATGAACAGAGTCGACCAGACCGTGACTCATGGGTTCAAATCATATTTGCAAACATCGAAAAAGGTGAGCCAATTTTAATAATATAGCGTTGATTAATTGGAATGAAATTTTCTCATTTATTAGCAAGTGTTCATATGACATGAATCTGAAACAAAAACTACATAAATAAATAAAGATTTAAAGGGAATAATAAATAATGTAATAACGTCGAATTAAAATAAATACATAAATAAAACAAAATAAAGAACAAAAAATAAAAAAAATAAATAAATAAAAATTTCCTTATGGGAACTTAGCATCGGAAAGTGTTTTGAAATAGAAATACATGAATATGTAACATGCTGAATCGTGACTGTATGATATACGCCATTTACAAACATAAATATTAGACAAGTTAAATGTAGCAAACAATCGTTTGAAATTTGTTAAACCTCGTGTGGGTGCTGATAAAACTTGATAAAAGGTGTATGATATGTATAAGGGTGGACTAAAACATTCTCATCAAAATAGATATTTTAAAACTCTTCCAGTTGTTGACATTTATAATCTAATGGAATTGTAAACAATTATATGTCATGTTATCGACTATTTCATGACTGTTCAAGATGACTAATTACAAAACTGTGAGATATTGTTGGTTAGCTTAAGATAAAAGAAACGTGGATTTGTAATGTGACTTCTGGTATATGGATATTTGAAAAGGGAAACTTTTATTAGATGTTGATATGGATGAAATATAAGAACAAAAATTGCCGTCCAATTGCAAATTTTAAAAATAATAATAATCAATAATTACAACATAATAAACAAAATGAAAAATAACAAAAAATGTTTTAAAAAATTAAAAATTAAATTAAAAATTAAAAATAAATTAAAAAAACTAATTTCCAGACTTCATTATTTTACTATTATAACAATCATATATTTATACATATATTTTATCCTTATTTTTTCAACACAAATGTAAACATCAAATACTGAAAGAACGTGTGTGAAGTAGAAGAAAGTGTAGCATACCGATATTCCAGACTCATAAAATTCTAAGGAATATACATTGTCGAGAAACAGATTAGAAGTGAACGCATGAACTCCATAAGGAGTGACACAGGGTGCGTCGAGAGGGTAAAACTTGAAGACTTGAATGCGTTTCTCCTTCTTATACAAAGAGTTTCAAGTACTGGATAATTTTTTAAAAATTACAACAAATACGAACTTTAAGTTATTATAAACTTTATTATTCCCAGTATATCAGGTAAACTTAAGAATATTTTTCATCTCCAGTCAGATGGAACAAACTAAATATGTTGCTATCATTCCTTAATTAATTAGGATACAATGGAAAATTAAAATAGATATAGAGAGACGTATTTGTTAAACCTCAGTTTGGACTAATATACTTAAATTTCAAAACGCAGTATTAGTGCATTCTTAGAATTGGTCTGCTAGTTTAATAAAGAATAAAGAAAGGTATTTACATTCATTAAACAGCATTGAAAGTGTAAGGACTTGTTTTGAAACTTCAGCGGTTTACGATTTCGAAACTACTACTAAGTACCTCGACTGATCAATAAATACAAATACCTACCAATTCATTCTTTTCCTTTACTTTATTACTATGCTATATATAATTCATCTGGTTTAACTTCTGAATACATTAGTTTCTAATCCATGAATTGCACATCTGTGATAGCCTTCAGATAATTTCTCGATTTTTAATTTCAGTTATCTCATACTCTTTTATCTCAAATTTTCTGATATCTGAGAGAAAGATTCCTGTACCAAAATCGTTATGTTCATTTTGCAGTCCGTTCAACTTCGACATAACGAGTTTGAAATGTATTTTGTATATTTCTTATGTTCTGCATAAAATTAGGTTCTAAATATATCTTCTACTTTTTGCAGGAAAACAATTCAATTTTGACAAATTATCAGTAGATGAAGTAGATACTCTTGGAGTGCAATATGACTATGGTAGCGTTATGCACTATTCAAAATACTCATTTAGTAAAAATGGAAATCCTACTATACTGCCGATCCGAAATCCCAATGCAGAAATTGGACAAAGAATTGGCTTGAGTACACTGGATCTGAAAAGAATTAATACATTATACAGATGTGGTAGGTTACTTTAAATTGGTGTATTCTAACTCTAATACAGATAACATGAAAAAAACATACATTTAATATATCACTACATGGTTGTCGAAAGTTTCCAAGTACTACGAAATATGTTCAATGTACTTTTTTGTGTGTAATAATGATATGTATATAGTTACATACATAAAGTGCAACAGGCAAATATTGATTTTATGCTTGCTTCGGGGGATAGCATATTTAAGTCTATTACTTCTTTCTACATATATTATTTATTAATTTATTGTTGATGATTAATTGCAAGAACTATTAATTTAAAGATATACCAAATCCAAACCAAAACCAGCCGACTACTACAAAACCAACGTTACCACCAAAGACGCCACCAGCACCAACCAAACCAACGACTAGATTGCCTCCAACGTCTCCAACTAAACCTACAACTCCAAAACAAACACCTCCCATACCAACAACTGCACAACGCACCACTATATTACCCACATCTACTCAACAAAAGCCAACTCCACAACCGACTCCAAAACCAACGGAAAGCCCAACAACGTATCGTCCGACTCCAAAGCCGCCGACAAAGAAACCTACCCAACTTACACAGAAACCTACTTTACCTCCAACGCAGAAGCCTACATTACCCCCAACTCAGAAATCTACGTTAGCACCGACAAGGAAACCAACGTTGTCACCCACACAGAAACCGACGTCACCCCCAACGCGATCTCCACCTCTTGGTTGGTCATCTTGGTCCTCATTTACCCCATGTGACCTTCAGTGTCTCCGTACAAGATACAGATTCTGTCTTAACATGGATAGCAAGTACTGTCCTGGAATAACTACCGAAAATGATATATGTGGAGCACCTTGTAAACGTATGTTACTATACATCTTTATATGATTACTTATTGTTATAATGTATGAGTCCTTATGTTTAGTGGAAAGACAATATTTACATGTGTATTTACTTGAACAATATTTATAACTCTGAAACTGCTGTATTAGATTGAACATGTTGAAGAAAAAGCGAAATATTTTTTCTTGCATTTAGTTTTGTGATGAAATTCACTGCATATGCAGAAATGATATTTTGAAATAAATGCATACACACTATCCGAAAACAGACAAAGTTTTCTCATATTTTCTTGCCTCCAAATTGGAAATATGCAAAATATATTTGTACTCTATATAATGTTATCTTTTCAGCGGCATCTTCTTTGGGCTGTTGGAAAATAAATCTTGGTAACTTAACAATTCCCTCAGTAGAAGGTCTTTATTCAACATTAACAGACAATTATCAAGGTCGGACGGCCGCCGTTAGGAAGTGTGCGGACGTAGCATCTATCCTTGGATATGTGGTATTTGCTCTGTACGACTACGGTATGTGTCTGACTGGACCTGACGCTGTGAAAACTTTCAGCCAGTATGGTGCGTCATCAGACTGTGGATACAGAGGAAAGGGTGGATCGACTGGAATTAATGTTTACTCTTTCCAAGAAGGTATAAAGTTAATATGATGCGTCATTACAAGTATAATTGTCATGTGATTCTTAATACAATGAATAAATGACTTAAATAATCATAATGTTTATTAATGTATGTTTTGGAGTTATTGTACACTCCTCTGAATTACAAAATGTGGCACGAAATATATAATACAAAGCTGGGTGCAGTTCGTTACATGAAACAATAAATACAAGTAATTTATAAGTGAAAATTAAAAGCTATATTTGATACGAAACAAAATAACGTTTACAATAATAATGTTGATGAAATGAAGGTTGATTACAGTTTAAGATCAAGGATAAGGATTGAAGTCACTTTTTAGCTACTCATGGCGTCGACTTTCCTAATGGAATGGAAACCGGCCCTCGGCAGGAACACTTAAGCACAAGCCAGGTTTTAGCTCACAACTCCAATGTTGATACACTGATGATATATTGATAGATATGACCAACTAGCTTGACGACTCGTCAACAAATTAAAACTGAAATTGACTTTGTAATTTTGCATGTAATGGTATTTGTTATGATATTACTTTTTATTGCACATATACTATTTCTTTTTCCCTGTAGATATAGATGGTCAGTGGGGGTTATGGACGGAATGGGGGCAATGCACGCGAACTTGTGGTGGTGGCGAACAATACCGCTATCGACAATGCAACAACCCACCGCCCATAGGTAAAGGTGCAGTATGTAAAGGTTTTGGACGAGAACGTCGCCCATGCAATACAGATGGTTGTAGTGGTTAGTATTTATTATTTTACGTCGTAGGTAATTTGCTGATTATTTTGACAAAATTTTGAATCCGACTTCGCAATTAAACAGGTTCAATAATATTTTCTACCTCAACACTACCATGATCGAATTAAATTATGGATGGAATTGACTGTGAATTAAATATTAAAACATAAATCGAAATATGTATCTATGCACTTCGGAAACTTTGCTCAAAAGTTAATTGTATAATCGCAGAATATAACTGCAAAATTATTCATACCTCTTTCAAAGTCTATGTGTACAGTATTAAGGATCAGGAGAGTTTGAATAAGTAATAATTGACTTGGAATTTTTTATAACATAATAAAATGACCATCTTTTTAATAATTTATCCAGCTGATGCGAAGTGTGGTATGAAGTATCATATGGGTGAACCAGGAACTAGTGGAATAATTAGTCTACTGGATTACGACAATTTTATGACATGTGACTACAAAATCGAGACCGGAAACGCAAACAACACAATTTCATTGGCTATTACACGTATTGACATTGAATACAGCAGGGGTTGTTTATACGATATATTGAGTGTACGTATGCATTATAGAACATAACTATATTGAGTTATCTATTGAATAAAATTGAACTTTGAAGAAATTTAATCTGTTGAAGCGCTAACTAAATGGGCAAATATCACAATAACATGACAAATGCTAAGCGGGTGGCGATTTTAGATATCTACAGCTACAGTGATGGGCAGTGTTAGACCCTTGTAGTACATACATAGTCTATTTGATAACAATCTATGATACCAAATTTAGTGCACAATATGCGCATTTCGACAAACAATGTCTCATCAGTTGTGCGTGA
>JAOXYJ010017983.1:0-12638 GCA_028566555.1 Lithophaga nigra
TAAGTCCGTAGACATTCACTTAATGCCTGATTATTTCAGATATTTACTTTATTTCTTAAAATACATGTACCTTTGAGAATTTTTCGTCTATTTGTTATGTTACCATTTTGTGATTTGGGAAAATCAAAATTGAACTATTATAAGTTCAATTTAGAATTTTCCAAATTACAAAATTTTAACATTAACATATTGCCTAATCACATTTGAGGTAAAATCAAGAATGGAGAAAATTTCTAGATACATATAGGCCATGTACTAAGTAGGCCTACCAAGCAACACCCACGAAATTCTGTTCATTTGTTAGAGTGGTTTGTGTCAAGAAGTCTTGACTATTTTTCCAATATTTAATTTTTTCGACGTTTAACTAAACTCCTATGACCGTTATGGTGGTTGTCTTGGACTACCAATCGAAAAGCAGAAAACAAACCTGGGGAAAAATCCTACAATCATACCGTTCCAGTTTCAGTTCATCCGGCCAAGTTTTTAAACAACTCTTTCGATATATTAGTAACTGGTTCCAACCGACATAGATATTTCCGTCAAGAACTGCTTTGGTGCGACTTCCTACATGCGCGAAAACAATAATCTGAAAGAGGAACCATACAAATATGATTCCATTAGGATCAGTGATGATGAACGAAAAACTTTTAAATGAAACGTTTTGCCAATTTTTTATCATTTACATGTAAGTGTCAAGCGAGTCTCAAATCTGTAAAAAAAAATTGATGTTATGTTATTCTAATAAAACTCTAAAAAGATCAGTTTTCCTCAGTCCTGAATTTGGAATGAAAGATATTTCGTTAACATACTACCTGTGCTGAATTCCAAATTAATCGTCGATTAAAAATGTTCACAGTTGACTAATAAAAAACTGAAATTTTATTTTCTGTGACGGAATAAAATGTGTTGGTCAGAAATGTTAACATAACATCACAATAATAAATCTAATTATTGATTAACCTCGCACATCTAGTCGCTTTCACACTGAAACACAAACGAAGTTAATCCCCATAGGTAAATTAATGCAGTATCGTTATGGATTAATTTCGTATTTGGCACTATATTTTTCTGGGCAATAACACTTCATTTTATTAGGGGAGTCGCCATGGGGATATTACAGGAAACAATACAGCCGTCTTCCTTCTACAACCGTTGTTTAATTCAAAAAACAAACTTAGTGTTGTAGCAGCCACTGTATACAATACGGACAGTGAACCTATCACATTTTATTACAAATGAAGTATAGACGAAACTTACAGATAATTTTTCCTCCTCGAAACCTCATCTGATGATCAGCTCAAGAGATCATCGGAGAAATGAATAGTTAGGTTTATATCAAATTAATATTTCACAACAGGGATATTGGCCACCATTATAAAGACAAAATTGGTGTTTTACTGGACGTATTATGATAGAAAAAGGATCCATTAAGGTTGTTGCTTTGAATAACTGAATCACGTATACTATACAAGTACTTTCGAACTTTTACAATTGTTAATTACGTGTGACCCAGACATACAAGTGTTATAATGAGTTTTTGTTGACCATGTTGACTGGAGTTGCTTTTTTTAAATGTGTGCAAAGGACGAAAACTTCTTACACATCCCATCACTTCTCTCCTT
Organism: Lithophaga nigra; assembly: GCA_028566555.1. Taxonomy (NCBI): domain Eukaryota; kingdom Metazoa; phylum Mollusca; class Bivalvia; order Mytilida; family Mytilidae; genus Lithophaga; species Lithophaga nigra. The sequence continues at coordinate 1,623 of JAOXYJ010017983.1, forward strand.
AGAATTTGTACATTTTGTTGTGAAAATTGTGTTTCCACCATCACTTTTAAAATTGGAAATTTTTATGAATATTTCCGTTTTCAGCACTACAATTTAGTTGACCATCGCGGCACTAAGAAATATTTATCTCCTATTTAGTGACCTCAAATCATTGTTCTGTTATAGAATGAGACGGTAACCGAAATCCACGAAATCATATATCTAGATGACAACACCGTTATCAACAAACACTAAAGACAACACTGCAATCACAAAGAATCAACACAAACGAGGAAGCAAACACAGACACAACACACAAAACTAAACCTAGGACAATATACACTACAAAAAACCGGGAATGACATCAGATGCTAAATTTGGAACAAACTTCCTACATGCACAGCACTGGTAACTGTATAAAAAATGGAGATTTTTCATCGCCACTTTTGATCAAATACGACATTGCTGGGTTACAACCTATAATTTAGCTGGTATTCAGTACGTGTACATGTATATCAGGACGTACCAATATGCTTACTGCCAATTAGTTTCAGTAGACCAGATTCCGGTGTAGAATTTAGCATTTTGGCTTCAAAGAGTAGCTAGTCAAATTCTAAGTGAAAGCATACAGCATTAAATACGAAGTATAGACTAAACAACTGAATTCAGATATCACAAAAATTTGAAAAACCATACTAACCTTCAAATTATAAAATAAAGGAATTAATTCATTGTCAATAATGTCCAAACTGTAAAATAAAAAAATGAGTTCATTGCCTTTCCAGTCCGTTTGAAAAATAAAAAATACTTTTCCAATATCAATAATAAAAATTACCTTCAGAACATCACTATGTTGTTATAATGTTGCTTTACCGCACTATTTATTATATGTTTTGAGGAAAACCGCACGTAGCCTTTGGCTGTCGGCAATCCTCGTAAAATAAATAACAAATTAAAATTATGTTTTAATTCAAATTTTCTGTATGAACAGAAAAGCATGTATTTTAAAGAAATACATCTATTTCCTTGACATTTTTTTCACCGAAGCTAAAAAAGTCTTTGGACATACATGCATGTATCCTCGTTAAATATCAGGTTGTACAAAGTGAGTAAATTTCTTTCTTAAGGATGGATCAATTGGTATTCTATCCATTACTTTCCCAGTGATAACAAAAAACCAAGTTTTTGTTTATTCCGGAAGGATCGTTTGTATTTGTATATAGGTATATTTATTGGTCTTGTGGTGTCTAGATTTTTTTTTTGAATACTTACTTTACTAAATCCTTCAAATTTATTTATCGAAGAGGACGAAAAAAATTCAGATATAAATTCCTGCTGCTATCCTTCATTCCTCATAATGATGCAAAAATTAAGGCTAAAGGACATAAAATATAGAGATTTTTTTCACCATAAGGCCAGATTTCGAGACATTATCTGAAACCGTAGGACCGGATTATCATCAACTTGGCCTATAAAAACCATAAGGGGAAGTGGGAGGACAAACATGATTGCAAAACGACAATAATGATTCCCATATTAAATCCCATATTAAAGTGAAGATCATTACAAAATTTTCATATTGGGGTTTTTGCGTATTACGTTTATGGATAGCCATTGGGGTAAAAACGCGTATGGTTAGCCATTACGATTATGCGCAAAAGCTGTTGTTTACGCGTACTTTATATGTCTATTGGTTAAATAATTACGGGTTACATGTAGAGAACTGCAATTGGTGTTTTAATATTACGCGTAAAGTTAGAAACATTCACGAGTAAACTATTTGACCACGAGTAAAACTATTTATTCACGCGTAACTACGTTGTCTTTTTTTTTTTCGTGTTTTGACCCTAATGGCTAACCGTAGGTTAACGCTTAAAATGAGTTAATTACGTAAAATTAGACTAGTTTACGTGTAGATATAATATTTAATATTATGCGTAAAGGTAGACGTTTACGCTAACTACTTACACATTTTGACCCTAATGGCTAACCATAGACGATACAGGCAGGTGCAACATATTTAACAGTATTTTTCAATGGACCTCTTACTTCTTAAATAGCACTTACAAATAAAACCAAACAAACCATGGTTACTTTTAAAATCGTGTTCAAATAGAACATTTTTTACGCTCTAATCACCTTTCTTAACAAAATGCAAAGCACCTGGGCAGACGTCAAGACCCGCTGAGCAGACGATACACTATAATTGAAGCTCGTTAAACGATGATATTTTTGAACAGTCATCCGTCCTTAGTAAATAAATATTATATAACATTCTTTCTCCCCGTAAAAATATACTATTTTTTTCATTTTACAGCCTAACTGTAACTGCATGAAGTATGATACTGAAATATTGTATTCATACAGCGAATTTTATCCTCTTATATCGTTTCGTTTTACAACCACTGTTTTTTAAAAGTAACATTCAATTGTTGTTTCGACAACTAGACAGTAAACTTTTTTATAATAAAACGTTTGGTTTCTTTCAAAAATACATATTTACTCTTGATATTTTATTTTTATCAACTTTTATGTTACCTGTGTGTATTATAGCAGGAAATAAATAATTTAGTTGGCTAACCCGCATGTATTGTAGCATAGCTTCGTTTTACATCGCAGGTTAATCTCTTGATCGATAGCTTTAGTTAGTCGTTAGTGGAATTATAAACTTTATCATCAAATCACATGGCGCTCTGGAGAGTACGCACAGCAACACATACAAAGACTTCGGAACATCTCTAAATCACCATAATTGGTTTAAAATTGGATTTGAGCACTTTTTAGTTTCAATTTGTGTCAATATGTCACCACGTGTTGTTTATTTTCTCTGAAAATATACACATGTGCGGGCTACCGAAATAGATTGAAGATATTTATCTCAGTATTAATAATTCAGTGTTGTTGAGATATTTAGAGAATATTTCGTCAAAATAGAAGGAAACAATTTTCAATTGGTATAGAGTGATACAGGAAACTATTTTCAATTTACAGAGCTACTAAACAGAAACTCTTACCAGAACCGAGGACAGTATTGGGTATCTATTCTATTACTGTCTTGATATTGTGGAGAATTGTCATCACAACCTGGATCTGTAAAAACATAGCTGTTTATGTGGAAAAGGCAAATGCTGATAGCTCTGAAGTAGTGACCAGATCATTTGGATATCAAATCTGATCAAATTTCACCATGGCCAAACCAGGATGCAACTTTTTTCCTGATTTAAATCCTAACTGTAAAAACAAGACATCGGTAAGTATCTTAATTACTTCTTGATCTTTCATTCTGTCTAAACCTACAGAACGAGAAAATTCGTTTTCAATGTGAAAACTATGAATATCTTTCGTAATAGCTATCCTCCATGTTGACAAATTTCTTGCGTTTACCAATATACCCATCAACATACGTTGGAAACACAGCAGTATATCTGTCTTGTATGACATATCTCGAGGCAATGTACATGTATTCAAGTTGTCCCGTAAATAGCTGGAAACCTACATGTAGAACTTGAGAAAGTTCCGGTCGTCTGAAGGAATCACATAATATACTAGCCGTTAACGAAACGATACAAATATTTTTTTTTTCAAAATTTTGCTGAAATTATTAAGGATTAAAAAAGTAGATGTCTTTACTTTGAAATATGGGTACTTAAACTGTAACAATTGCAACTTTATTCGAAATAGGTTATGAATATATGACGTCATCAGTGATATTTTCAAAAAACTGACCGAAAGTGAAATAGTCCATGTTTAATTTAGACACACAGAGTAATTTCAAACTATGCGGAATGATTTCGTCATGTTTGCAAATTCAAGTTTTACAAAAATGTCGGCAATGACGTCACATATTCAAAATATTCCCCGAATGCGACTGAGATTTGTAATCACCAATATTCACAAATGAATATACTTGTGAACATAATCCTGAAAGTTTCCGCAAAATTCACAGGAAAAAATGTTATTTGGGTATATTTTTTTCTGACTAGTATAAATACGCGTGTGAATGTGGTACGTGTATGCTACAGTAGTTTTACGACTTGACAATATATTTTTTTTCTTTTGAATTACATCAAATATAACATGAATAAATATTGATTTTGTACATGTAGTTATACTCTGACGTGCTGATTGTATTAAGATAACAGCATCAATAATGTAATCGTTGCTAAAAAATAAAAGCAAAGATTCACTCCAATTTGCGTTTTCCTAATCTTGATCTTCATGCATTTCCAGCTTGAACGCAAGCATTCTTCAGTGACTGACGGATCAGTATTTTCGATAACATAGCCCACTTGTCACTCCGTTCGTTTCGGGGACAAAGTTGTAGAAGCGTTAGATTATTCGATCAAATAAACCTTTTAAAGATAAGTGGTCGCCATCTTGTATTTTTCCCCAAGGCGAAATGTCATAGATAAAGTTTACTGTGACGTCAAAGTTTTCGAGGACGTTTGTCTATGACGCTTCGCCTGGGGCAAGTAACCATAACCTTGAAAAGGTTTATTGATAAGCAGCTTCAAGATCATGCAGCAATGGAACTATATTGCCAGTTACCTACTTGAAAATTGAAATTATTAACGCTCCAAAACAAGATTTGGCTGTCTGGAAACCATGACACATGACGTGGGGCGAGCAGCATTAGTAGGCTGTTGGTCGTGGTTACTGACCATGACACATGACATGCTGCCTCAAGACCATTAATAGACCAGTGATCACACTGACACATGACGTGCGGCAAGCGCAGATTGACCTCCCGACAGCATTGGTAGGCTAGTGGTCATAAGTTAGCGACCTTAACACATAACGTAAGGCGAGCGGGGATCGACCTCACGACAGCATTAGCGGCGGAGTTAGTAACCTTGAAGCATGACGTGGGGCGAGCGGGGATCATATCTATTGGGCTAAAGGTCTTGGGTACCTAAGTTGCTCGGCCGCCCATGCATCCTCTTCTTCGGATATCATGCTGTAGAAGTAGTTTTTATATTCGACCTCCATGTTGAGACTATTTGAATCCTACCAAATCCAGGGCCTTTTCACATCAAGGTTTCAGCTACATTACCCCTTAAGATACACACAAAATATATAGTTATTAGCCAATCAATTTTTTGGTATATATTATTAACGAAGATAGCACAGAATTGATAGCTATATGTAATTGATAAAGACAATGATACACAAATACATGTAGAATATATTTTCGGATGATGAAGTAAACAGCTGTATACACCAATCAAATTGCATGATCACTTCAAGGTATAGGTTCAGAAATTTTATCGCGAATTTGAAAGCAAAGCTCTGACAGCTTACGAGCTGACCAGAGAAACTTCAAACTTTAGGGTCTCTGGAAACCTTAATACATGGGGTCCACTTGTGCTGGAACCCAAGACATCAATGTTTAGTCTAAAGGTCCCAATTTAGCATTATATAAAGGAGCATACGTACGGTCATCCAACAAGGAAACTTACTATGAATGCAGAATTGAAAATCTTTTGTTTAGAAAACCAACTGCAGAAATAAGCCCTTTTGAATAAGGACTATCTTGTTTAAAAAATGACAAAATGTGTGAAATATATACTTAGACTGGATATAGTGCTTCTGCTTCAGGAATGTAGTATCTGCTTTGAAAGTCGTCCTCGGATTACGAGAGGAAATCAAATTACCACAGGAATTCATTTCAGTGACGAAAAATACTTCATTTAGAATAAAGAGACATCCTTTAAAATGGAAATCTCGATAACCAATTCATCGAGCTCTTAAAATACAATGCAGTTTGCTTCATTACATTAACAGTTAATGCAAATTTTCCAATTAAGACGCGAAAATGTCAGTATCATTTTATCAACTTGACATGATGCGTACATAAATTTTGGCACGTTTAATTTTGTGAAAAAGTCTGCCTTTCTAGAAACGTTGATTCTGACATTTTAAAAGTGTTACGTGTTCTTTTAAATTTCTTATATAATGGTATATTTATTGTAGTAGATGTAATTAATATGTATTTGATGGTGATAAAATAAATGGAAGGCTTCTTGTAAATTTATACAATCCCCGGGAAGTCGTTTCATTCAACAGTCGAAAAGGCATGCTTTTTATCTATTTTGAAGAACGTTACAAAAAACATTCCTGGCGACATTCATGCCCGACACCAAACGATTATTTCAACATAACTTGCTGGTTTGCTTATCTACACTTCGTATTGCTATTATTAAAATAAGTTGAAAAGTGTAAAAGTTGAGTAAAAAAAGATGAAAAGGATGAACTGACGGAACGATACATTTACATACCCTTTTCCAACTCTGTCCTTGCAAGTCCCCGATAACGTACATGCACGTAAATTGTGTTCTAAGAAACCATATTGAAATAGCCGAAGTTTTGTTATTCATGTCAGTTGACAGATCTTTACAATATTTTTACCAATACCCAGCAAGTCTGTTTCTGGTCACATAACCACAAGTCAAACCCCACCGTCAAAGGTTCTAGTCCCGCTTCATGTGTTTCTGGTCGCATAACCACAAGTCAAACCCCACCGTCCAAGGTTCTAGTCCCGCTTCATGTGTTTTGGTCACATAACCACAAGTCTAACCCCACCGTCGAAGGTTCTAGTCCCGCGTCATGTGTTTCTGGTCACATAACATCAAGTCAAACCTAAGCGTCCAAGATTCTAGTCCCGCTTCATGTTTCTGGTAACATAACCACAAGTCAAAGCCCACCGTCGAAGGTTCTAGTACCGATTCATGTGTTTCTGGTCATATAACCACAAGTCAAACCCCATCGTCCAAGGTTCTAGTCCCGCTTCATGTGTTTCTGGTCACATAACCACAAGTCAACCCCCACCGTCGAAGGTTCTAGTACCGATTCATGTGTTTCTGGTAACATAACCACAAGTCAAACCCCATCGTCCAAGGTTCAAGTTCCGCTTCATGTGTTTCTGGTCACATAACCACAAGTCAAACCCTACCGTCCAAGGTTCTAGTCCCGCTTCATGTGTTTCTGGTCACATAACCACAAGTCAAACCCCACCGTCGACGGTTCTAGTCCCGCTTCATGTGTTTCTGGTCACATAACCACAAGTCAAACCCACCGTCGAAGGTTCTAGTCCTGCTTCATGTGTTAAGGTTTTGCGATCCCTAACCAAGGTTGGGGTCAAAGCCCAGCTGCATACCCGTCTGGTCTTTCTATCGCCATCAAGTCTAGCTGGAAGTCACAATATAGCCAAACACTTGCCTTATATAACCCATCCACCAGACCAGTGCTTATTAAACATGTAAACAAAACACGAACGCGAGGATTCTTCTTAAAGTTTTGTGACAAAAGTGTTTTACACAGTAAGCGTTGCTTTGTACAGCATCGTTTGTACATAATATACATTTCAATATAGATTCCCCAGCTTCTTTTATGTCTTATGTATAGGACAGACAATATATCTCATTTGCTGGCATATCTCTTCCATGCGGCAATATTAAACAATTTTTTTTTCATATAAAATGCAAAAATTGGGATTATGGATGACCTTATACTTGCCAAAAATAATTTTCAAAAAACTGTCTTGCTTACTTTTAAAATACACGTATTAATGTTTTGAATCTCTACGTGTGATTGAATGTCCGCTTAATTTAAGTTGCTAAAACTAACCCCGAAATTGTTATAGCTGCCACAGTATATGTTGGTTGATCACTATAGAATTACCATGTCTAGACTTGTAACAGATATGTTTCTATTTTATTGATATTATAATCTTTGCTGCCCTGTTCCTGATATTGTGACTTTTACATGGTATTGCAAAATAGAACTGATTCTCTGATCTCATTCTCAGTTAAATGTGGCACAGGTAGGCTTAGCCTAGTACCTTATCTCTCATTAAGTTGTCATAATGTCTGGTTCGAGTTAACTTGGAAGCTAACATAAAAATGCACGTATCAGGGGGTCCGGTCTAAGTTAAGTAGATTTTGTCAAAGAGTCTGCTCCAAAGTTAACTTCCATGTGTTCTGTGGACGGGCTCATTACGATCCCTTCTGCTAGAAATTCTGCTATTGACACATAGAACATTATCACTATCAGCTTTGATTTTGATTTGTGCCTATTTCATCAATATACATTGTAAATAAAATATTCACACGAGACTACCAAATCAAAAAGTGACAAGACGAACAATGTCCTCCTGACCGGCGTTCGAATTAAAATTTGTTTTGTCCCGACGACTGCCACAAAATTGTTTTGTCAAACATCCACCTTAAGTACATGTAACTTGAACCTGACAGTCTGCCATCGTTACGGCTGGTTCATGCTAACTTTGAAAAACTTATCTATAATTCGTCTTGTCCAATGGCCTTTTCCGTCCACGATAATGCTGTTGTGCAATCTCAACCTCATCGCAAATCACGACTTGACCAAACGTTTAGAATAATGATGTTCACATAATCCTATTGCATTTCCGAAAAGAGGTGGATGTGTGTTCTAATTTGTGGGATTTGGCCTTAAATGGTACGTTGGTACATATGTTTTATCTTTCAATCTTGTGATAGTGCAAAAATAAAAACATATCTGTTCGACTGACATTAATTTTTGAGACGGGAGATTAGAAACAAAGAAGATTGTTTTCTCCTATAACAAATGCCGTCATCTCTGTAATCAAGCATGTGAAAAATGTAATTATTAAATTATTATGGAATATAGCGATTATGGATGCCCTTATACTTGCAAAAACAATTTTCAAGAAAGTTGTCTTGCTTCTTTTTACGATATTAATATTTTGAACACAAATGAATTTCTTGATTGGATTTTTACGTATGAGTAAACCTCGCTTGATCAGAAACATCTATTTCCATGAAATAATCTGCTTAGATTAGGTTTCGGAGAAAACAACACCGGATTACAGTTGAAAAATTGGTACTCCCTCCTTTAATTACAGAAGTTGATTAATGGCACGATGAGTGTTTTCGCACGTTAATTAAGGTTCCCAGATTAAGTCTTCTGTCGTTGATAATTGGCTATTGTCTTATAGAGAGCACTATAATCTAAATTTATGTTCACGTAATGAAGTGTCTTGTTAATGTGTAGAAAATTTCCAATTTTAAAATTCCCTTTCGAAAAAATGTTCATATGAAAATGAAACGCAACAAAATATGACACATTTTCGGAAGCAAATTTCTGAATAGCAAAATGCATTGAATATATTCCCACACTAAAAAAAATAGTTTTTGTGAAATATGGCTGTATTTTATGCCGTACATGCATTTTAAGGCTGCCAGTATCCCTAAAACTGGTCACCGTATACATTACAAATAATATATATATATATATACACAAGTGTGTCTGCAAAACTATAAAATAAGTATTAGATCTTACTATTAAAATATTTACTTGTTTGATTAATGCATTTTTTTTTATTTTCGCCATTTAAACAAAAGTGTATCTTTCGAAATTCTGATATAAAAGAGGAGGTATGATTGCCCAAAAGCCATGACAAAACCTGGCCCAATTACATCAACGGGAGTGATCCTTCCCCAGGTTATAGAACCGTAACAGGTTTATAACACCCTCTATTAGCTGCGCTAGTGGAGATCTCATTTAACTCAGTTGGTAGAGGGTGGACTGATGTCCCGGGTTCAATCCCCGTTGGTGCAGCAGGTAGTTTTAGGAGACAAATCATGCTCTACAGTTATATGCAATGATGGAGTTTATAACGCCACAGTGTCATAAATGTGTCACAACTTGGATTATTTTCAGTGCATCTTAATAATATAAAGGTACAAGGAAGCGTAGTATACCGATATTCCAGATTCATAAATTCGTTTGAAATACACAGTATCGAGAAACAATTAGACGTGATCGCATGAACTCCATGAGGAGTGTGACCGGGTGCGTCGACAGGGTAAGCGTCTCCTGCTATGCATGCATCACCCGTCATGCGAAAAGTTTTTATCAGTCATCTGTTAGTGCAGCCAGCCATCACTGATATCTATGAATGATTTTGTTCCGGAAGCGGAAATAACTTCGATAGACGGTGGATTAAACGTAACTAGATTGTTTTCGTAAAATTAGAAAATTCAAAAGGTCGAAATCACGACCAACAACAAGCTTGATTAGTGTTATTAGTTGAAATGCGTAACATAAAATATTATATAAAAATTAGGCACACCCTAAAACCGAGCACAACTTCAAACATAGTTTATCTACGTCATTCTGTGCTAGGTGACTTCATAAGCATTCATCGTCATAAAATACCTTTGAATTAATGATATGACATTACAAACATTCAATTCTATAAATGCCCATAAATGCGTCGGAATAACGTCCACTCCATAGCGATTCCATAATCAGAAAAGCTTTGGATAATAATACAAAAAGTTCTGGTGTATTGTGTGTCAACTTCATTTTATTGCATTGTCAAAATATGTGTAACATTTCATTTACAGTATTGTCATCACATAAGTAAGTTTCGATTTTAGTATTAGTTATGATGTTTACCGGACACAGATTTAGATATGAAATACTTCTAGGCAAAGTTGTTATATGTGGTATTTTTACAGATGGCAGTTGGAGTTAAAGTTAAGATGGAAATAAATTCAGACCTTCTATATACTGCTACATTTATTGCGTTTGAAATGAAGTAGACAGAATAACAATTTATGATACCAAATGTATTGCACAACATGCACATTTCGAGAAACAATCTCTCATCAGTTGTGCTCGGGGCCTAACATATGGAAGACCAAACCAATATCCAAAGGACTGAAGAGCAGAAGTAAATACCAAAATGACCGAAAAGTGGAAACAAAACAACCAGCTAAGGACAGAGCTATGCACGAGGGAAATACTCCTTACTTTCTCTAAAATTTGAGTACATTTTACTGCGGCAAATTCAAATTTTAAACAATTTCATGCTGGTATCGAAATACCCGCAACTGTGCAGATGGTAGCCCCGGGGACCTATGGTCCACCAGCAGTGGTATCCACCCAGTGGTAATAATAACATTGTATGATACTTAATTTATTTCACAATATGCGCATTTCGAGAAATGCTCCCTTTTTTAACAGCTGTGT
>JAOXYJ010018092.1:0-12637 GCA_028566555.1 Lithophaga nigra
TATGCAAACCTATTACAGTTATTCACGAATTATCAATTCTTAACTACTCTCACATATTATAAAATCTGTTGAAGTGCCCGGGTGGTGGAGTGGTTAGAGTCGCCGACTATTAACCACAAGCGGAACACCACTGCAGAGGGTTCTAGTCCTGCTCGCCCCGCTTCAAATGTTACTTAGGTATCCAGACACCTACCCAAGGTCGGGTTTTCACTGGATCAGCTGGTTAGCTGTCCGTGCCTTAGTAAGTCTGGTACTCAGGACACAGCTGAAACATTGCTGAAAATGACTATAAACCCCAAGGAATCAACCCAACCCACTAAAATATTTCGTATATGACTGTTATTTTTATCTGCTCTTTCTTATAATGGAATCTTCTTATGGCGGATTAACGAGTATTATTTGGAGTTGGTTTAGGAGTATTGCAAATCTCTCACCTGAGTTGGTGTTGAATCTCCTGAGAGTTTAAACTGGTATTGTCTCATCAAACAATACCTATTGTTCCTTATTGAAAGAACTCCAACAGATTTACCTCGTCAAATTAAGACAAAATTCTATTGAAGTAATTTCTTATTGGATTTTAATGAAATGTTCACCATAAAACCAAGAATTTAGAAGAATTTAATCTCATAATTTTCAAATAATTTTGCAGTTTGTGACTACCAAATTATTTCGAGTCGTATCATTGTATAATTATATTGTATATCAATCAGTAATATTTAACTTGTGATTAAATTACACTTTCTTAATTAATGAAAGAAATTGAAACTAACTAGTTAACTACTGCGAGCAGGGATCACTAAGTACACCCTGCTTCGTGGGGGGGGGATGTTGCTGAAACTAAAAGAATAAATTCTGTTCACTGGTTTAGGAGGAGTTACGCACACAAGATAGGTATCCCCATGTCGGGACAGGTGAAGTCCATGTTTTGCTATGGGAAACCCCAAAAATTAATTTGATCGAAAAACAAAATAGGACGTGCACAATGGCATTAAGTCATACAGCTTCTGTCAAAGTTTCATTGAATTTTCTTTATTGGTTTAGGGGGAGCTACGGACATATGATGATGTTGTTCAAGATGGATATACAAACTATTTTTCATGAAAAATCTTACAACTCATCAGCTTATCTATGTATATAAATGAGGAATCAATAGCTCGTATCTCTGATCATAGTAAGGAAAAGGGTGTGTTTGGGGTGGGGTATGAGGTATGATTATTTTGATTATTTCAATTTTTTTCCCTTGACAAGGTGTAATAATTAAGGTTCTTCTTATGCCCCCACTCGACCAGGTTCTAGATCCGCCACTCTGTAAAATTAGGTTTTCTGGACATACTGCAGTATCCAAGACTCGGTTATATCAGAGACATATGTCTAGTTATTCCAAGTAGAGTTAAACTTTACAAATTGTGATATTGAATTTCGACTCGGGGTTCAGATTATTAAATGCAACAACAAAAATGTTATTCATGGACAAAACAGAAAACGGTTTTTGTTGTTTTTAACAAGGAAACACCCCGAATATTTCTGCCCCCTACTTGTCAGATAAATTCATAATTATATCAACTTGTCAGATATTTATGTCGACTCGTCAGATAATTATGTTGACTTGTTATATTATTGTGAGGTACTTCTTTCCCATCCATTTGAGGGGACTTATGAGCTTCTCCAACCTGCGGCCTAGAACCTCTCCTAAACGGACTTTCCGTGGTTGTGGGGGAAACAGTCACCCCAAGGGAACATAGGGGTGTAGAAATAAGACCTAGCTTCTCCAGCTTGCGGGGTAGAACCACTCCTCAACGGAATGTCCGTGGTTGTGCGGAATGACAAATACATAATCCATCCGTCGGATGGGTAAAATCCGACGGATAGGTAAAATCCGAGGTCCCATGTTGGGAGAATGTCACGCTCTCTGCAGGTTAAATAACTCTTTTAACAAATTGTGTTTGGTAGTCCGTCGGTAGCCAGTTACAAGGCTAAATCTTCAGTCCCTATCCATCGTATCTCCCTTTCCCCGTGGCAGTAAAAATTATCCGCCCATTAACCGACCCCATTTCCCCCTAATGATTGTTTGTTCGGACCTGTCCTCGTCCTGAATATGGCTGAAAATTTGCTCCCTGGATGTTAAACCAATAAATCTTTATTTACACGTAAACGAGTCAACTGGCTCCCTGAGTCGGACTGTGAAGCAGCCAAAGAATGATTGAAGATATTTTTAAAATGTTTAGCCATTTTTTTTCGAAGATTTTTATTATAACTGGCAATACACTAAATGGTCTGTAATTATATACATGTACTTTTCTGTAACACACCTTTTTCTTCTGAACGGGAACAACCTGCGCTTTCTTTAAGCGGCCAGGAAAGAAGGTTGAGGATGAGATTGATAAACTAAAACCAAGATTAATGTTTGCCCACGGTCAATTATTCCGCACAACACCAAAGAACGAAAGTACAAACAGAATATTTCAAACTGCTACACCTATCTTCAATTCGGCAATTTTTCAGTGCTATCGTGACAGAATTTTCAGGGGCGGGCATCCTCAGAGCTATACGCAGCAGACAAGTGGGCGCTGCCGAAGAAGGGGAGGGGAAGCAACTTTTCATATAATGATAAATAGGGACTGAGCCACCGGAATACTGTCCAAATATAGGAACTGGCACTATTTAACGCATAAAAATATATGAATTCCCAGATGTTCGTGTTTGGATATAACACAGGTCCCAGTTTTTCAGGGGCCTAGGTAGCCAAGTGGTTAACGTCGCTGAGCCTAACACCGCTGTCGTATGGAAAATTGCATATAATTCTTTCCAAAGACTAACAGTATATATTTGCAACGCACAGAACTAGCCTTAAGCGAAAAGTATGTTATCTCTAGATGGAAATTTACTAAACGGGATTAATATGCTAATAAACACTGTATATCGACAGTGGTAATAAGTCCAATAGGTGGACTGACAGGAGACCTCAGTCACTTTAGGAGTGATCTCATTCAGATGAGCTCTTTCACTTCTTTTGCGACAACTTAAATTTAATTGCCTTTCTTTACAGTGCATCCATCTTAGATGGCATATATTTGCAGATATCAGTGGTAAATAATACAATATGGTGTATAATTTCCTTTCGCGTTCTGCCTGGAGAGGAAGGGGGTGTTTAAACGAGACATAGTTTGGGAGAGGAATACGTTTTTTTTTTTTTTTTTTTTTTTTTTTGGTTGTCTTTTTTTACAATAAAATGAAATTTCACTTATAGCTGATAACCATGAAATTATATCGATCATTTGTTCGCACTAGACTTTCCCCTTCAAAGCCATATGGAAGCTCCATCAAGAGACGTACCATTTGCTTCTGTTGGCGCATTTTTATCAAACGGATCCGGTAGCGTTTTCTACATCGTATTACCGCTCGGATTAATTCCCGAGAAAAAAATTCTTCATGTAACGCCCACCCTTGAATACTGAATACTGCATAATTTAAGCTCGGATCTCATTTAATTTATCCCGAATTCAGTATTCTGTGAGTCAGCGTATGAAAAGCCTATATATTTTGCATTTTTGATAGTGTATACTGAAACTTTGTTGCGCAGAATATTCTCTAGTATGGCATTAATCATTCGTATGATTGGAGGGTGGGTTAGTTCGGACTAGGTACTCTAGGCTTCCTATACCCCAAAAAGTGATCAATATGATGTAGATGTAAACTGCTATTCAGACGATACAAGCAGTCAATCCCATTCAGCAACAGGGAGATGGGACTGCGTACTTGAGTTTAAAAGTACTAGAATATAAAAAATGTACTTGAAAATAATTTGAAATCAACCTGCTGCAAAGTCCTATACAGCAATTGGTCAACGGTTTAAACTATTTCCTTTCTAGAGAAGATGTTTAAGGTTTATCGAGTGTAAAACACTCTTCATGCATTGACATGTTATGAAACTAGAGTAAATTAGTTTCCTAGAAGTCTCGTGTTCAGAATACTTTCCTATGAATTGACTCTCTACTTACTAAATCACATTTTTATACATCGTACGAGTCAAACCATTAGGTCTACCCCGGTCGTAATTTATATTTTTTATTCTGGAAGTCATGTTCACAGCCCTTACTGTCGGTCTGCTACGAGATCCAGTTTGTCAGCATTATCACTATCATTCCAAAGTTCGACTTCTACGACATAGCTCATTTTCATATCATACTTATTTATGTCATGTTCTCAAGAACAGTACTATCATTATGTGCTTATGTCCCTTACTACAACACTGCCATATTGCTAATAATGTGCTCAGCCATATCATTGCCGTTCTGCAAGTCATCTTTATCGCAGCACTGTTGGTCTGAAAGTCATGTTCTCAAAGCACTCATTCCATATGTCATGTTGTCAGACTATGATTATAATTCTGCATAACTACAGCACTGCCGTTCCATAAGTCATGCTTTCAGTTAGAACAATGTCGTTCTGCAAGTCATGTGCTCAATCATACTGCACATGGTTACAACTATAGTTCTATCATCATAAAAAATATGTTCTGAGTTACTTTGATCAAGGTGCAAACAATGTTCTCAAACATATGCATAGCACTGTTAATCTACAAGTTATGTGTTCAATCGCACCAGTTTTCCTGCAATTCATGTTCTTATAAAAGTCATGTGTCTGCAAGCCATGTCCTTCATTACAGTACTGTCAATCTACAAGCCGTGTTCTTAATCCTAGCACTGTTACCCTGGAAGCCATTCCTTCATTACAGTACTGTCATTCTACAAGTCGTGTTCATAGTCCTAGCACTATTACCCTGCAAGCCATGTCCTTCATTACAGTACTGTCATTCTGCGAGTCGTGTTCTTAATCCTAGCAGTGATACTCTGCAAGCCACGTCCTTCATTACAGTACTTTTATTCTGAGAGTCATGTTCTTAATCCTAGCTCTACCACACTTCACAAGCCATGTATTTAATACAGTACCGTCGTTCTGCAAGCCGTGTTCTTAATCCTAGCACTGTTACTCTACAAGCCACGTCCTTTATTACCGTACTGTCATTCTAAAAACCGTTTTCTTAATCCTAGCAATATTACTCTAAAGGCCAAGTCCTTCATTACAGTACTGTACGTGTTATTAATCCTAGCACTATTACTCGGCAAGCATTGTATTTATTATACCACTATCTTTCTATAAGCCATGTTCTTAGTACTAGCACTGCTACTCTGCAAGCCACGTCCTTCATAACAGTACTGTCATTCTACAAACCGTGTTCTTAATCCTAGCACCGCTACCCTGCAAGCCAAGTCCTTCATAACAGTACTGTCATTCTACAAGTCTTGTTCTTAATCTTAACACTAATACCCTGCAAGCCATGTCCTTCATTACAGTACTGTCATTCTGCGAGTCGTGTTCTTAATCCTAGATGTACTCTGCAAGCCATGAATTTATTATAGCACTTTCTTTCTATAAGGCTTGTTCCTAATACTAGCACTGGTACTCTGCAAGCCATGTCCTTCATTACAGTACTGTTATTTAACAAGCCGTGTTCTTAATCCTAGCACTGTTACCCTGTAAGCCATGTCCTTCATTGCAGTACTGTCATTCTACAAGTCGTATTCTTAATCCTATCACTATTACTCTGCTAGCCCTGTCCTGCATTACAGTACTATCATTATGCTGTCCGTATTCTGAATCCTAGCACTGTTACTCTGCTAGCCCTGTCCTGCATTACAGTACTGTCAATCTGCAAGTCGTATTCTTAATCCTAGCAATGTAACTCTGCAAGCCATGTATTTATTATAGCACTATCTTTCTATAAGCCTTGTTCTTAACCCTAGCATTATTACTCTGCAAGCCATGTCCTTCATTGCAGTACTGTCATCCTACAAGTCATATTCTTAATTCTAGCACTATTACTCTGCTAGCCCTGTCCTGCATTACAGTACTATCATTCTGCAGCCCGTATTCTTAATCCTAGCACTATTACTTTGCTAGCCCTGTCATGCATTACAGTACTGTCATTCTGCAAGTCGTGTTCTTAATCCTAGCACTATTACTCTGCTAGCCCTGTCCTGCATTACAGTACTATCATGCTGTAAGTCGTGTTCTTAATCCTAGCAATGAAACTCTGCAAGCCATGTATTTATTATAGCACTATCTTTATATAAGCTTTGTTCTTAATCCTAGCATTATTACTCTGCTAGCCCTGTCCTACATTACAGTACTGTCATTCTGCAAATCGCATTCTTAATCCTAGCAGTATTACTCTGCTAGACATGTCCTGCATTACATGACGGTCATTTCGTAGGTCGTGTTCTTAATCCTAACACTATTACTCTGCAAGCCATGTCCTTCATTACAGTACTGTCATTCTGCAAATCGTGTTCTTAATCCTAGCAGCCCTGTCCTGCATTCTGCAGCCTGTGTTCGTAATCCTAGCACTGTTACTCTGCTAGCCCTGTCCTTCATTGCAATACTGTCATTCTGCAAGTCGTGTTCTTAATCCTAGCACTGTTACTCTGTAAGCCATGTCCCTCATTACAGCACTGTCATTCTGCAGGCCGTGTTCTTAATCCTAGCACTGTTACTCTGCTAGTGCTATCCTGCATTACAGTACTGTCATTCTGCAAGCCGTGTTCTTAATCCTAGCACTATTACTCAGCCATATAGTAGTCATTTTGCAGTCGTGTTCTTAATCCTAACACTGTTACCCTGCAAGCCATGTCCTTCATTACAGTACTGTCATTCTGCAGTCGTGTTCTTAATCCTAACACTGTTACCCTGCAAGCCATGTCCTTCATTACAGTACTGTCATTCTGCAAGTCGTGTTCTTCATCCTAACACTATTACTCTGCAAGCCATGACCTTCATTACAATACTGTCATTCTGCAAACCGTGTTCTTAATCCTAGCACTGTTACTATGCAAGCCCTATCCTTCATTACAGTACCGACATTGTGCAGGCCCTGTCCTTAATCCTAGCACTATTACTCTGCTAGCCCTGTACTGTAGTACTGTCATTCTGCAGGCCGTGTTCTCAATCCTAGCACTGTTACTCTGCTAGCCCTGTCCTGCATTACAGTACTGTCATTCTGCAGGCGGTGATCTTAATCCTAGCACTATTATTCTGCTAGCCCTGTCCTGTATTACAGTACTGTCATTCTTCAAAGCTGTTCTTAATCCTACCAGTTACTCTACTAGCCCTGTCCTGCCTTATAGTATTGTCATTCTGCAGATCACATTCTTAATCCTAGCACTATTACTCTGCTAGTCCTGTCCTGCATTACAGTACTGTAATTCTGCAAGTTATTATAGCACTATCTTTCTATAAGCTGAGCTCTTAATACTGGCACTGTTACCCTGCAAACCATGTCTTTCATGTCTTTCATTACATTATTGTTATTGTAAAGCCGTGTTCTTAATCCCAGCACTGTTACTCTGCAAGCCATGTCTTTCATTACAGTACTGTTATTCTACAAGCTGTGTTCTCAATCCTAACACTAGTGCTCCACAAGTCATGAACTTCATTACAGTACTGTCATTCTACAAACCATGTTCTTAAACCTAGCACTACAATTCTACAAACGACGTCTTTCATTACAGTACTGTCATTCTACAGACTGTGTTCTTAATCCTAGCACTGTTACTCTGCAAAGCCATGTCTTTAATTACAGTAGTCATTCTACAAGCTGTTTTCTTAATCCTAGCACTATTACTCTGCTAGTCCTGTCCTGCACTATAGTACTGTCATTCTTCAAGCCGTGTTCTTAATCCTAGCACTATTACTCTGCTAGCCCTGTCCTGCATTACAGTACTATCATGCTGTAAGTCGTGTTCTTAATCCTAGCAATGAAACTCTGCAAGCCATGTATTTATTATAGCACTATCTTTATATAAGCTTTGTTCTTAATCCTAGCACTATTACTCTGCTAGCCCTGTCCTGCACTATAGTACTGTCATTCTTCAAGCCGTGTTCTTAATACTAGCACTGTTACTCTGCTTGCCCTGTCCTGCATTACAGTGTTGTCATTTCTGCAGGCCGTGTTCTTAATCCTAGCACTGTTACTCTGCTAACCTTGTCCTGCAATATAGTACTGTCATTCTGTGATTTGTGTTCTTAATACTAGCACTATTACTCTGCAAGCAATGTATTTATTATAGCACTATCTTTTTATAAACCATGTTCTTAATATTAGCACTGTTACCATGCAAGCTATGTCCTTCATTACAGTCGTGTCATTCTACAAGCCATGTTCTTAATCCTAGCACTACCATTCTACAAGCCACATCCTTCATTTTATACTGTACTGTCATTCTACAAGCCATGTTCTTAATCCTAGTGATATTACTCTGCAAGCCATGTCCTTTATTACAGTACTGTGCAGAAGAAATTCTTTTTCATTTGTCCTTTCTACATCTTGTGTGAAACAGTATTAAAATTTCAACCTCAGAAACAATGTCAATAGTATAGGCAATACAGATGTGTAAAAATCACACCAAGAAATGTAAAAGTAGTTAAACTCTTACAAGAAATCTGTAAAATTACCTTTGTTCATTGTATTCAATTTTGTCAACTTTACAGAAAACTTCATGTATTTCAGTATATATATTACATTGTACTTTTTTGTAAGAATGGAGTTCAAAGCCACTGTCAGTAATTACTGAGCTACAACCTGGAGACTATTTTTATTGAAAGAGGAAAGCCATAAATATACACCTAGCCCTATGAGTAGATGTTTTGTAATTTAACCTGTAATGAAGCGTTCTGATTGGTCAATTCTGTATTTCAAGTACAAAACTTTTGACACAAAATAGACCAACTTCCCATTTTTGTTTATGAATGAATTGTACCAGTAGACCTGAGGTCAATCGGCCTTGAACATTGTGACATTAAAAATCTGTAGTTAATCAAAATTTTTTCGGGAAAATGCACTGGAAAGTTTGCAACCATAATGCCTGGAAGCTGACCATATCACTAACTTAAGGGAGTTACTATGCCATGTCCCTGCACTTTATCAAGGCCTTAGATTTAGGGGCACGTACTTTAGAGCTAACATTTATCTCTACCACACCTAGAATTGTGACCACCTCCCTGGTGTAATGGTTAGCGTGCTTGCCTCGAGTGCGGAAGGTCGTGGGTTCGATCCCTGGCTGGGTCAAACCAAAGACATTAAGATTGGTATTTACTGCTTCTCCGCTAAGCACACAGCATTAAGGAGTAAGAGCAAAGACTGGTCAGCTCGGAGTCAGTATATTGTGTCCGAGTGGGGTGACATGTCTTCCTGCGAACTGTTGCTTCAGTAAGCTAGCACTATAAAAATCTGGCTCAGCGTGTCGGTCTAGTACAAAGCAGGAATCATATATCCATGTTCTCGTCCTGATATGGTTGAAAAATTACCCGCTAGACATTAAATATCCATCCATCTATCCATCAATCCTAAAATTGTGCAACTTGCAATAATAAATCCCAGATTAAAAAATATTGACAGCAGACTTATTTTCTGTAATTTGATGTATACTAGAATTGGAAATCATTCAGACAAGAACAAAACAAGTATGAAAAGGTAAGAAAACCGAAGGGTGAACTACAAAAATCATCAATCAAGGGATGCAGACAAAATCCGGATTAAGACAAATACAAACAGACAAACACCAAAGACACATGAAGACTAAAAACAAGGATGAGCAACACAGACCCCAACAAAAACATGAGGTGCACGCAGGTGCTCTGGATGAGTAAGCAGTGCCTGCCTCTTATAAGATACCTGCCATGTTGATAAGTATGATACGAACAAATGCACAAAAGTAAATATATTTTATAATTCTTAAATTTATTCAGTTAATTTTCTTCCTAAGCAGTGCTTTTTCATTTGTCAGTGTAAATTGTTTGAAGTGAAAATATATTAAAAACAGTACAAAATGTAGACAAGAGTACACTGATGTTAGAACAGGGAACAAGTCTGGCAGATGAACTGGTGGTGTTACTGTCAGGCTACTGATGGTTAAAACTATCATCCCAAATACTGATACTGTAAACTGAAATAAAAAAAAGACAAGGCAATATTATCTGAAATTTGACTGTTTGAACATCAAAACAACATATTGTAATTGAACTAGTCTGTTTTGTTTGCCCTGAAAATAGCACCTAGTCACTGATTCAACATGTCTGAAACATTTCATTTTATTTCTTTTATACTGAAAATCAATATTTGGCATAATCATGCTTTAGTCCCATGTAGGACTAAACCACGATTAGAAGATCTTTATTTTCAGTTTATTCCATTATTGCATTAGTGACAGAATAAACCTAGTGTAATATATATCATCATGGTTTTATCCCACCTACAATGCTATATTAATGTATTTTCCTTAAAGGTGGGACTACACCATGATTATATATGTAGTGTTTTATATAACTGTATTAGATATATAATTATGGTTTAATCGCACTATAAAGCATGATTATGCACATTATTCAGTGTGTCTAGTGCTGAAGTCTGATCTTATTGCATTTCCATCCATATCTATATTTATTTTTTTCATTCAATTATGGCCTACATCTTTATTATTTTTTGTGTTATTATCCCTCCTTAGGATCCCTAATATACTCTGGCTAAAAAGTTATATCATAATACCTTAAAATAATTTATGTTATTATTTAGATGACCGTGAAATACCAAGATTTCTCAGTGAAAGAAAAACTGATAAAACTATACTATATCAATGTGCGAGCCAAATAAACATTTGTAGCTGTCCAAAATCAGACATGAAATACAAAGGTGATAGACTGCAGTGAGCAAGTAGATGTCCAGAAATTGAACCAGAAAATTTTTAAATGGGGCTTCCATCCAAATGTCATCATTTAGTTATATCAGAAGGGGGTTTTCCAATAAACCCTAGGAAACCTATCTCTATCTACCAATTAGGCCACTAAGTACCTACACAATGAAGCCACTGTCATCAGTTGTTCCTTAATTAATTTAATTATTCTAGTACATCTATTTTGAAGTCTATATATTATTTGTAAAATAACTAAATTCCTTACCATAAGTTTTTGTACTTTCTTTTTCCATCCATCATTCTCAAATATATCATACAGTGATAATGACAAAATAAGGTACAGTAATGAGGAACCAATATATGCTGTAGTTAAACCATCCTTTATTAAAAGTGGTAACATACTGAAAACAAAAATATTTGTATCAAATAACTGTATAATGTAGAAATACTGTAAAATAACAATATTTCAGTCTAGATTAGATGCAGAGTATTTTTCCCTAATTTGTTTTCTGTCCTTTACATGTAGTACGTTTTGCTTCAAAGACATATACAGTCATCTCTTGATTGATTGTTGTCTGTTTAACGTCCAGTGGCAAATTTATATGCATATTCAGGACGATAGTCATCTCTTGTAATACTACATACCTAACAATGACTGCAGTAAAATTGTTCAAGTTTTGTTCTTATTAAAGATAACTCAAAACAAACAACAGCACGGAAAGTACTTTTCCTGTACTTAAGAGATAATTCATGGCACCAAAGATATATTGGAAATTTTCACATGGGCGGGCATTACATTCATATTTTACTGTGAGCAACTTGTATATGCTACACAACTACTCCAAGAGAATATTGTACTCCAACATATGTTCAATGCACCACAAAAGGTGTTTCATTTCTTAATACTTTTTCTTAATTACAAGAATTCAATGTCTTTTGTATGAATTATCATTGTGTAAACTCTGCCTTTGCCTTGCCAATTTTTATTTAATGCTTTGTACTTTATCAGTTTGTGAGCGAGTCCACACAGATTACATATCACTAATCACAAAATAACATTTAATCCTATCAAAAACACATCATACATTATTTCTCAGAAATATGAACACAATAAAGTAAACAGAATAAAAATATTTCAGACTCTAAACTTGAATAACTGGAATCTGAAGCACTGTTAAAGTATTAACATTTGTGATATTTTTCTATTAACAGTAGGCTAATTTCCATTAAAATAAATCCCCCGAAATGAAATATTTTATGTAGATTTAAGCTCTGATCAATATAAGATGCTTTAACCCTATGTGTGTAATTAAAGTGTCGTAACCAAATTATCTGACAAAAGTAGGTTACAGTCAGGTCGTGATAACAATTTCTCCACAAATTCAAACTGCTAATAATTCTGAATGATATGAAATATCACAAGGATAGGTCACAGTTAGGTTAAAATAATCTATAAGCTTAGCCTGTAACAAGAGTTTCAAAAATGTGAGCCCTATATCACAAACTTGTGTTTGAAAAGAAAAAAACTTCATAGCTCCTTTCCATAAAGTTTTCAAAAGGCATAACTAAAGGTTACAGTGAATCCAATTCCATATATTTTTTGAAAAATTCAACAGTGTTCCTAATTAAGAATGTTATAATAGGTCACAATCCTATGTTTAAAATTCTTTTCAATCCCTTGTCTTCATTAATATCTAAGATTTCAAGGGGGAACAATGACCTAAATCTGGACAATTTCAGCATTTATCTAGTACTTCATATCACAGCTTCATGTCTGCATGAGACAAAATGTTTGTGATGTATCTCTGCCCAGAGAATGAAAAATAAAAGAAGAATGTGTCCATGGGACACGGATGCCCCCGCTCCCAACAAATTCCTGGATTTATTTTCTA
>JAOXYJ010018308.1:0-12635 GCA_028566555.1 Lithophaga nigra
AATTATTTTCTTGATATTGTGTATTCCAAACGATTTATGAATCTGGAATTTCGGTATACTACGCTTCCTTGTACTTCTCGATATTGTGTATTCCAAACGAATTTATGAATCTAGAATTTCGGTATACTACGCTTCCTTGTACTTTATTCCTTTGTCAGATGTTGAAGAACTTCAATGACGAATGGTTTACTCTGAACTCGGGAAAGACAAAAAAAATCTAGTTCAAACATATATAATCCTCCATTTTCTGACACTGTCGTAAAACTCGTTCCGCTATATGCGCAATATCATATCTTATCCTCCATTTTCTGACATTTTCATAAGACTCGTTCCTGTACTTGCACAATAGTATATATGCGAGCAGCCATTTTCTGACACTGTCGTAAAACTAATTCCTGTACTTGTGCAATAAGGTCTTTCGTCTTCCATTTTCTGACATTGTCATAAAACTCGTTCCGGTTGTGTAATACCATCCAAAAATAAACATCACTTCATTGTTAGTCTGCGTCACAATGGAACATATGGTTCCATGTTGAAAAAATAAAATGTTCAATACATATTTCTCGTTGCAAAAATTAATGAAATCTACATCCACGTTGAAAAATAAAAAAATCAATACATATTTCTCTTCCCCCCCAAAAAAACCCCACATTTACGATGTTTTGCTAAATACCACTGTATTTCCGTTGCCAATTGTTCCATATTGTTGAAATATGTTTGTGTCGTAATTCCATTCCCTGTATCACCGAAAACACATAACAAATTATTTTCCGACGTCCGTGTTTAATTAAAACATTTAGCCTTATCCTTGTTTAATCTCCCAATGCAGATATTCCTCAAAACTTCTCGTATATGCCGGTTATAGTCTAGCGGCATCAATAAATTCATCATAGTTTTTCTTATCCATTTTGTATACGTTCGTTTTAACTGAATTTCACTAATTGTGAAATATTTCCAATAACTCATGTAATGAGGTATTTTGGAAGGGTTTTTCCTGTGTAACAAATGTTCTATTCATATAAATAGATAAAACTACGTTTATACTTGCCAAGTTACAAACAAGCAGTTTGATTTGACTGTACCCCCGGTTTAAATGCAATATTCCTTAACATAAATCCTTTTTTTTTTTCTCTACCTAGATTATAGGTAAAAATCTAAAATTTTAACAAGAATGCTTACACGTAAACAAACTATGAACGAGTTTTCCAATTACGCACATCGTTGCGATCGTCAACATATGTGTTACATAATACTACTACGCACAACTATTTTCCTTTTTTTTTCTGAGGCGAGTTGTAGGGCTTATTTTCCTTATTATGTTTAAGAATATATGGTTTGAGAAAAATAAGAAACATAGGGGTTGATTGAAAAAATGTTTAATTTTAGACCAAAAAGAAAACACCTTTTTCACGTCTGATCAGCATTGCATTTTTTCGGGATATCTGCCCAAAAATACTATCGCGGTTTAGTCGTAAGTAGGCTTTAAACTAAAGCAGAACGGGTTTTTTTTTGGGGGGGGGGTCCCGTGGGGTGTGTAATATTAACTACCGCATGCATTTTTTAGCAACAAGCTGACGATATAAGTTGGAAGAATAAATGGAAATTTCTGTTAAGGGGGTACCCAACACCTAAGGGAAATAACTCTGTAAAAATCATATAAACGTTTTAATACTATATGATTTGATATCAAAATTAAAGAATCTCCGTAATAAAAAGTTTTGTTGATGAAATTCAGATATATCTATTGAAATTATTCCAAAGAAATGTGTGGTTGAAATTTCTTAAAATTACTATATTTTTCTTCATTGGTCAAAGTAAATGACTAAAACAAAATTTAAAGAAAATTAAACGAGCGAAATTTATTTTAGTGATGGTGTTGGGTACCCCCTTAAGCGATGGTAACTTTGACATATGTAAAAGATCTTCATAACTATTTGTATAATGCTCATACGCAAATCTCAGTGCTCTCTCTTGTATTTTTTTCAATTTTAACAGTATTTTTCTCACTACAAAAATGCCATGTAATTGGACAATAATTAAGATTCGATAATATAAAAGAATAGTCCAAGCCTATTAAGATACTTACCAATACGTTATAAAACATTTAGTTGACGAGAGGTTTTCTTACAAATTTCTGAAATATATTTGTCAAATTTAAGCTCATAATCTATTGTTACTCCCAGGAGTTTGACATCATTCTCACACTCTATCTTATTGCCTTTAAGATTAAATACAATATTATGGTCAAAGAAACATTTTCCAATAGCCAAAACCTGGAATTTGTCTGGATTGGCTTTCATTAGATTATAATCAAACCAATCCAGCATTTTAAGACTGTCACTTTCTAAATTATGAACAACATTTTGGATATCATTATCGACATAGGACAGGGTGTTATCATCAACATAGTTATAAATAGTGCTGTATTCAATCACATAAAATATATCATTGATAAAAATAATAAAAAGAATAGAAACTATTATTGAACCTTGTGGAACCTTGTGGAACGCCTTTGTACATAGTTTCAAATGTACTACATATATTTTTAATTTTTATGCATTGTTTCCTATTATTCAGATAGCTTTGTAGTAAATGTAGCAACTATTCGACAAACCTAATGATTTCATTTTTAATAATAATAAGTCGAGTGGCAAACAGTCAAACGCTTTTGACAAGTCCACCAATACTGCTGCCACATATTTATTATTATCCAGCGCTTTTTGGAATGATCATATGCACAAGTTATGCCATAAATGGAATGATCATATGTACAAGTTATACCATAAAGAGCTCGCTTCGCGTTTATTATTGAAATACCTACCCAAATGGGAGACAACTCATACAAAACGAAAATAGGCAGTAAACGCAATCGGATCACGCTCGGCCATTTCCGCCAGTTGTCGATAAAGTCTCTTTACGACGTAGGCGGAAAGTGCCGAGCGTGTTCCGATTTGCAGTAAACGTACTCCACCTGTATCTGTATCTGTATCTTTTGGTTTTCTGCCAATCAAGGCACACCTCCAACGATGGAGTAAGAGTCCAGCACCACTAAATCAACGAATGATCCTCTCCATACAGATTAAAACACATGTTTAAAACGGATAAAACCGCTGCCAATGAATGCGCTATTTACACATAAAACATCCACCACTTTATATACACGGATATTCTTAGTAAATGTTACTTATTTTCTTCTAAAATGTCTATTTCCACTAAAACTGATATCAAATTTTCTGACAAGTGAGCAGTACCGAAACTCGAAACAGATCACATTAAATGTTAAAAAGCAATATGGAAAACAGCCTATTATATTTATCAGTTTACCAATTTTTCTGTGTACGAAGCGCTTTTCTAGATTAACTTTCATCAGGTACACTAGACATTTCTCTGAAACCTAGTAACATAGTTCAACTTTATATATTGATATTTATATTTATGACTGATGCGTTTGCGATTATTTGCTAATACGGAATTTTAACGGAACTGCTCCGATAACAGTTTTCTTTCGACTGGTATGTTTCCATTAGAACCTAGAACCAGTCTGAAAAGTGGAATGAATAAATAATAAAAAAACCATTATCCTCCCATGAAAAATAGTTAAATTAAATGTACTTTTTGTTCAATATATTTAATCTATATTTAATACTCGTATTTTTTTCGGGTCATAATCCACAAGTCTCGCGATATGTAATATGGCGGCTAAGTTTCAAAATATAGGCGAAAAAATACATGTCAAAATTTTTTTGGTTAAATTAAACACACAGAATGTCAAAACAGGTACGATGGTGCCTACCTCCTCATAAAACAAGATTTAAGGATATCATAAGAAGTGATTTGAAAAGATATACAAAGAACTGCATGGATAAATTACATTTCTTTTTGCATGCTTTGTTTGTTTACATTTTTAGATATAAACAAGTTCTAACATGTTCCCCGCCGACGCATATAAAATGGTCCACATACCTGTGAAATAAGTGTAATTATTTTAATATGTTCTGATTGCGTTAGGTAAGAATGATCGGTGCTAAAGAGTATACTTGTTAAGTAACAATTCCCAAATCGACTCGATTCGATGAGTTGAAATGACCTGAATTCAAAACTTGACTATTTATAGAAGCCTTGAAAACGGAGGTAGGTGTATGATAGTTTGCAGAAACAAATAATAAACATGGCCTTGAGAACAAAAACCTTTTTAGTTTTGCATGTCTGTCTTTTTTGTCCTATCACTGAACAGTCCGGGTAACACTTACTAAATAAGTTATTTGTAAGTAAATTTTTTTCTCATTTAAATTTAAGTGGATTCAAATGTAAAATTTATCTAAACAGTTGCTTTCCTACTTTTTACCTTTTTATACATATGGTCAACCAGCAATTGGCGAATCATCTATTCAGGACACATGTAACATACAAATGAAATACATTCTCCAAAGACAAGCAAATGAAACAGGCATGTCATATTGATATATATGTAATATGAAATGGGCATTGTCCGAGAAAAGTTAGCAAAGTGAAGATAACAAAAATCTGGATTAGATCTGTCTGTATCTGGTCTGCTGATCATGGAAAAGTTGTAAAATAAAATACAATGTACATGTATAGTGTCCCCCTTGAAATAGTGTCCTCTTTGCTAATGTCTGAGGACGGAATAAAGCGCATTGATGATATTGAAAAATGTCTTTCGGGTTTTTTCATATGAAATATGAAACAAAAAGAACACAATTTTACTGACAATATTTTGTTTTAGGGGCCGGTCATTATTTATCAGGTGGGGGGGCTGGATTTTTTCCAGCAACTTTGATGAAGTTCGAAGGCAACCCCCCCACTCTAAAAATCTTAAAAGTTTGACCCCCCCATCCATCTTGAAGCAAAAATTTCGACCCCCCCTTTACAAAAATATGGAAAAATTACATCTAACACAAAAGACAATCAACAAACAACTTAACATTTTAGTGAAGATAGATAATTCTTTTCAAGGACGATACATAACACAAAATCAAGTACTTTCACTTACTTTGTATTTAAAGAATGGACAACATGGACAATGAACTTCTGGAATTTACACTGTGAATTTATTTAACCATACGGTTTATAGCTTAATGTGAATCAACAAAACATTAAACAAAGATGAAATCTACATTCAATACTTATCCATTTTTATATACATCTTTGATTCTTTAAATGACCTTGCAAAGAAAACTAAGTTTTATTTCTCAATTTGACATTGTTTGATTGTTAAAACTTTGAACACAAACCTCAGATATCTTTTTTTGCAAAATTTGTAAAATTTATCTATATTTATCCAGAAAATCTAAAACATTTTTACCTTACATCAACTATCAACAATTACATGAATATGTGAAATATGTATTACATATATGTACATATAAAATTCATTAAGAATGAACCATAATATCATAATACATCTTAAAATATATGATGAAGAATATCATGCTACCTACTTGCTACTCTTGCTCATCGTCAGATCCACCCCTCTCTTCTGCACTCTCACTTTCATCTGTCTCTACATCACCAGATCTACCCCTCTCCTCTGCACTCTCACTTTCATCTGTGTCTACATCCATGACATCCTTTATACTCTCTTCACATTCACCAGTACATTTGTATACAAAGTCAAAATAATCCCAGTATTTAGTGGCAACAGACTGTGACAAATTGTCCAAAATCAAACACTTGCATTCAAAAGTAAATGTACCCTTCTCAATTAGTATGAAAAGTGCCTTAACATGTTTGACACCTATATTGTCAATAAAATCAACATCTATATTGTTTACAACTTTCTCAGTAGATTTTCTTATAATATTTCGCACTGAACTTTTGTCATTTATATTCAGCTGATCAGTTACATCATCTACTAATGGGCACAAATTTTTCATAACATTCTTGCACTGTTTTTTGAGTATTGCAATTTTTCTTTTATAGGCTTTCCTCTTATTATGAGACTTATTTTTCCGAATAATCCCCATTTCACTTCTTCCAGGTGTAATACTAGTGTCACCAAAAATATCCCTGTATTTATTCAGATTGTCATTGCAATTTGAAATAAGGTCGTCAATACCTTGCTTTAAAGTTTGAAAATTTGTCATCATTGTTGTATTGAATTGGTGATTCACTGCATATTGTGGTTTAAGCAAAGACCGACCAGAGCAATCATGAATTTCTTCTTCGTTTTGTCTTATTGCCTCAACAGCAGTTTCAAGATTGCACTGAACACTTTTCAGTTTGGACACATTGTATACTAGTTTTTTACCGTCTCCTGGCTTTAGAGCAGGTGCATGTATTATATGTCCAACAGCATTTGGATTATTCCCCTTAATAAAGTCAAACGATTTTTTTATTTGGTCCATTTGGGATTTCACTTCCCACTGCCTGTTGATTTCTGTAATAAAGGATTTCTTAAAATGAATTGGATCAGCATGATGTTGAATGGTTTGGTCGAAGTAAGAGCTCAAAATTTTATTTGAGTATTCACATTTTTCATTTCTGGGACATGGATACCATCCATACTTTGTATTTTGCCAAGCGTTAGACCCTTTTAGAGAAGGAATTTCCCTTTTCAATTTGGGTACAAGTCTATGGTTTTGCAACGCACCTTTCTTGTGGAAATTGTCAGAACAGGTCTGACAGTATCCTGCAAATGTAAAAATCACTTATGGATAAATAATTCAAAATCATATTGCTAAAAAGGTTCAAGTAATAAAATTTATACTTCAAACATGATTTTCATGCATTAAAAAATCGGCGTATTTTGTATTACAGAAAATTCACTCACAAAGTGCTAAAAAATTCTTAGGATTTTTAATACCTATTATACGCATTTCTTTTTATAGGCACAACGACACAAGAATAGGACTTTAAATTTGTTATCTGATTATTTTATATATAGTCTAGTTCTATCAAACAGGGATAGGAATGCATTGGCGTTTGAATTAATAATAAAGTCGTGAAAGTATAAAGTGTACACATGAAAGCATACAGTATACAAACTCAGAGAAGATCATAATATCAAAAGTCAGTTTCAAGATAGCTACGACTGTTTTTACCATTTCACTTAGAACTCAGCATACTGTAAACTAGCATATTGAAATAACTGTCTATTAAAAGGGGACTCGTAAACTGTATTAACTAAATATAATTTGGTACTTTTTGATTTTTTTTTGTGTTCATGTATGTAATATATGTTATATGTTTGTATGGCTACAACCTAAATGGGTTTCTGTTTGCAATAAATAAATAAATATTAAATATAAATACATACCAAGTTCACAATCATCACAGCTGACATCTACTGGGAGTGTGTTACACCGCTGACAGATATCTGGTTGCTCACTGTCAATGACAATGATCTTATGAGTCTGCAATTTGCCCTGTAAATGACCATAGTATGCATCATAAAACTATATTTTCATTAATGTTCCGACCAAACACTTCTATGCATTTGAAAATTAACAGGAAGGGCCTTATTTAATAAAACTGTTCTAATGTATCATACAGTTATATTTTTCAGATGGCTGGTTGAATTATCTGAATTTATACCAATCCAATTATCTAATTTAATAAACAAGATAATCTATGCCTAAATACAAACATTACAAACTACGGACCTTTAATAGACGCCAGACAAACAAATCAATACTAATATTTATTCTCCCTGTGATTGATCCAGGAAAGATTATTTACCAATAAATCGTAACACCCTGTAGAGTTGATGACTTGTGTAAATTATCTCTATGACAAAATTATACTGTCGGAACTATTAACCTTTCAAATTGATGCAAATCTGTAATCAATTAATTTTATCAATTCATCCTGTCCCATTACATGATACAGACTAAAATCAATTCACCTCTTATTCAAAAAAACGTTACATGTATATGGGGCTACGTATTTGTGTCAAATCACGATTACTACATTAATTTACGCTGAGGATATTTACTTTAGCATGAATGCTAGTAGCACAGTCATTACAATAAAGTAATAAACAATCCAAACACTTTTTGACAGCTTCGTCTTCTTCACAATTATCACACCTACAAAAGCATAAACTGGTCCATAGAGATCAATCGATGTCGTAATTTTAATTATTTATCTTTGTGTCAAAACGTGCCAACAGAATTTACAAAATCTTGATATATACAAATTCCAATGACCATGGCCAGTTCAAAGAATTAATTTTTGAGCATCTTATTAATGTTTTATAAACAGAAATCCCTTTGTTCCGAAATTTAAAAACCAATTTATAAAAGCTTGCATGCAATAATTTTTCAATTTCAAGTACTATTCATATGTTTCGCAACAAAACTTTTAAAAGTAGTTTTACTTACCTATTCATAGTATCCTCATAGAATTCAATAATCCATTAATAAAACATAAATATCTGAAGTCAAGTTCAGGTCTAAGTCATGGCACATGTTAACAAAACTGTATAAAGTTTCATCACTAAAATTATGCAAATAGTATCCTCATAGAAATCAATAATCCATTAATAAAACATAAATATTAAACTTCCCAAACTGAAGTCAAATTCAGGTGTAAGTCATGATACATGTTCACAAAATTGTAAGTTCTAACACTGAAATTATGCCAACAATTTTGCAGGTCAATCCTAATCAACATATGTCATTCATCATCTCCATAAAACTTCCTGTGTTTCCAATGTGATACCGCCCTACCAAAGCGATTAACCACCACAGGGGGCAACACTGGATCATCTGTATCAGATTCACTTTCTGATGAGAAACCAATTACAATGTCTGCAGTATCTTCCTCCGACATATCTGACATTACATCACCTTCAAAATCTGTGTCGGATTCATTTCCATCTGGTTCATTTGATCTCTTGTTTCTTGTTTGACATTCTTTCATTGCGTTTTGTCTCGAAAGATAGGCTTCAACCAAAGAAACTTTTTCAGACTTTTTCCTTGGAATAGGACTGCAAAGTTGTTTCTCCTTGATGAAAATATTCAACAAAGTGACACTAAGGTTTTTTATTTTGCCATTTATATGTAATTCTTGCCAATTATAATCATCCAGAGATTGTTTTTTTCTTCTTGGGTTGTTCTCTTTCTTTTATCTGCTCTTTTTTCACGTTTAAATTTTATATATTCCAAATGATCTAGCTCTGCTTTAATCAAAGACTCATCTTTGACAGCATAGTCTAGTCCGAAATGTTTAATGTCTTCTGCTGATGAGCCTGATGTAAGTGTTCCAGTTTCAAAACGCGTACGAAGATTAAATCGGGGTTGGAAATCATCGGAGATGCGTTTTTGTCCATTCTGATCAAAAATAGGGGTATCTTCATACTTTTTGTAATTGTAATCATCACTTGGGTATGGCCTTGGAACCACTCCGATTGGTTTACCTGACCATCCTTTTGCGCAAAATTGGCAAGTTGTACCATTTTGTTCTTCACATTTGAATTTAACAAATTCTAGATAGAGCTCTCCTTCTTCAAAATGATCATCGTAAAAGTCAGAAATTTTTTTGTAATAGTGAAAGCCTGGTATCACTGACCTCTTACTTTGTGCGGCATCTAAGTAGTCTTTTAGAGTAGTTTCATCATTGAAAAATAGCTCATTTTTATCATCAGAAACATATCCATTCATAGCTCCTCCGCGCGGACCGGGAGAGTTCTGCACTCGAGTGGCCAAGTCTTTGCAAGTTGAAATAACATTATATTTGTTTATTTCATCTTCGAAACATTCCAATTCTTCCAAAGACATAGTTTTAACCTCTTCACTATTTATGTCCAAGACTTTGTATTCCCAGTGAATAGACCCACCATCAGAAATTGCCTTTCCTACCGCAGACTGCGTTCTTTCCACCTCGTTCTGGCAATCCCCTGTCGCTCTGTGAATACGAGTGTAAAAGTCCAAGTTTTGTATCAAAACCTTTTCTGCAGCACGGAACCGGACATCCCTGTTTGATTTTCCTACACCCGGTCCTGCATCTGTGAGTTCCAATACCCGGGACTTTAATTTTCGAAGCGGGAGGCCTTCAATGAATGTCATTAGATTTTCACAACTCCCAAACAAGTTGTCGTACACTTTTGCAATATCATCCTTTTCAGCTCCTGAAGAAATCTGATTCTTTATAGTATTAATATTGGCTTTCAAAGTGTCCATTGAATCATAAAATCTCTCTACTGATTGTTTTTCAATTTCACTCTTGCCATTCAAGTCATACCCAGACAGCAGTTGGGCTCTGTTGATGTGAACATTCAAGGAACGAAGTCTTGATTCTTCATAAGCTCGGAATGGACAATTTAATCCCGACGTAATTCTTTGATAGTCTCCAGATTCAGTTTGCAGCATAAAATGTCTAATTTTGTCTTTAACAACTGCAGTCACTTTATGTAAATCATCGGATAGGACGGGACTCGTTGCTGGAACTTCATACAGCTCAGGTTTTTCATACCGCAATCTCATGTCTTCAGAGGCCCATACAGACCCAGAGCTACCAATATAGAACTTGGGTCTGAAAACACAAACATTTTCATCCTCGGTCATGACCAAAGTAGTATAGCAGGACTCTACTTCTCGATTCTGATTGGCTGAGAGCCCATGACGTCACATATATATGCAAATGAGGTCATCAGACGCTATACTTCTGCAATCTGATTGGCTGATAGAATTAAGTAACCACGGAAATTATGTAAATGACTTCCGTATATAACAATAAAAATGTCAAAATGATTGACATAAACAAATGACTGATAATAAAACGATAAAATTATGCAAATGAACACACGGCATAACAATAAAAATGTCAAAATGATTGACAGATAAAAAAACACAGATTTAAGTACCGTCATAAAAGGAGACAACAACGCATGTAAAATATGTAGTGGTTTAGATGCGGAATTTCCCAAAAGGACGTAAGTAGTTAATGATTTCATTGCACAACAATAAAAATGTTATTTTAATTGACAGATCAAAGAACACGGTTTTAAGTACCGCTATAAAACGATACACGGTTATTCCCCTTCAAAATAAACACGTTTGAGGAATACTCGAACATTGGTTAGAAAAGGGACCCATACGAACCTTGCAAAGAAACACTCATCATATTGGTAAGTGTTATACAAATGTATCTATTGTGAAAAAGGTAAACTAGATACAACCTCATCATCTATTTTCGAAGTACTAAATGGTTTTACTACAGCTAGCTTTCCATATATAATAAGTAACCATAGAATGAAACTATATGAAAGATTCACAAAAACTCATTACTATGAGGTACGTATCATTATTTTACCTGTGTAAAATTAAAATATAAATAAGAATAACGACAGAACAATATAAGTTTATTTTAGTTTAAATATATATTAAAGTATAAAAATAGTTTTTTAATTAATTATTATCAATAATGACGGTATTACATTGTTTATCAAATTTTATATACACTCACAAATTAAAACTTATTGCTCATGGAGACTTCAGGATGAAGAACAACAATAAAAGCGTTGTTCGATTGCTTTTGTTTATCATGTTATCTCTTCTTTTTTTATATTTATTAACGCTCAAGAAATTCAGCAATGGGAATATTATTGAAACAATTAAGATCAAACTTTAAACCTAAATTTTGAGCAATTGTTGGAATAACATAATAAATGATACTAAATAAATATATATTATTAATATAAAAATAATTGACGGTGTGTCCAGCGTTTGGATGTTCTAGAGACAAGACGTGACTTAATTCATGTAAAATTGTGCCTATTAATTGTCCTAATCCCCTAATTCTGGACAAATTTAATCGAATTTTTACGTCTTCGAAAACGGGTTACTCCAATTGATGTGTCATTATTGTTTCAATACAGATCAAGGTTTACTACTCTCACGGATGTTGTTCTATGATGAATGATAGAAATACGCTGTTGACGATTTCTATTCCAACGTTATTGTCAAAGGAGATAGTATCCTCAATTTCATCCAACCAGCACAGTGTGTTGCCTAATCTCATCTCCACGATTCCTATAAAATCATCACAAGAAAAATTAGGCCTTTGAACGAAATGCACATCACCGGTCACATCCAATACAATTAAATCGAAAAATACTATATTGACTTGCTACTCTTTTACATCAGCTTCAACCTTAAAAACAAACCAAAATGACTTAATTTTATGTTATAAGAAAGTAATGGATGTCAGTTAAAAAATCACAAATACAAATTTCAAATTCTTTTTACAAATATTTACAAAACTCATGCAACCAAAAAATCATGTTACGACTTTGATTTCTGTATTGTGATTTTGCCTTTTTCTGTTGTAATATTCTCAAGTTCACATATCTCGGTTAAAACGTTATTCTAAAAACTGTTCTAATTATCAAAATTTTCTAAGTTCAACGTTGACACACAGGCTGTCAAATCAAGGATATGAAATACCGAAGTTGAATGCT
Source organism: Lithophaga nigra (assembly GCA_028566555.1). Classification (NCBI taxonomy): domain Eukaryota; kingdom Metazoa; phylum Mollusca; class Bivalvia; order Mytilida; family Mytilidae; genus Lithophaga; species Lithophaga nigra. Next base: position 12,422 of record JAOXYJ010018308.1, read on the forward strand.
TGTTTCAAGAAATTGTATTGTCACCATAATTTGGTTAATAACCGATTCACAACTGACTGTTGACGATACAATAAGCTAAGATTTCTGTCGAAGTTGAAGGCTTGTTTCAAGCAATTGTATTGTCGTCACCATAATAAGGTTAATAACCGATTCACAACTGACTGTTGACGATACAATAAGCTAAGATTTCTGTCGAAGTTGAAGGCTTGTTTCA
>JAOXYJ010018416.1:0-12632 GCA_028566555.1 Lithophaga nigra
AAGTGCTTTGGTTTTTGCGTCTTCTTGTTCGTGTTTTCTTTGTCTTCTGTTTACTTTTTTCTTTAGTTTTATATTGTTTTCTTGTCCTTTTTGTGGTTTTTCCGTTTCTGTGTTTCCAATTTTGCTTTGACTACGGATTATACCTTCCTGAACTTTTTCCTTCGGTATTCTATTGCCGATATTTGATATCTTTACGAAGAAAAAAGCTAAAAGACTATGATTTGACCTGACCTCTGTAACCTTGATCAAAGTCAATTGCTCAAAACTGTTAATTGGAAAGACCTATTTTCTCTAAGACGTGTTTTTTATCATTGGTAATTAAGAAATATATACATGTAAGTGGAGAAAACTCCAATAAGGAGTCGTCCGACTCCTTAGACCATACCATACTGAAGTTACGTTATAAGAATCCCAATATTTCTAAGCAGGGTTTGTATTGATGTATTTAACAGTTTTGGAGGAAAGTACACACATTTGCAGTGTTTTGGGAGATAACTCCGTACGAAAAAATTGTTTGGCCTATCAGGATCAAGACAGATAGCTTGTCGTATGCCCCAAAAAGTATGTACAGTGCTTACTTTTTGTCACAGCTGATGCGAAAGTTGAGGGGAAAACAAATAATAATAATAATTCAGGAGAAGCGCAGTAAGATACTTTTACCTTGGAAAGAGATCCTTTTAAAGATGTTCTTAGCCAGGATTGATTATACTTTGTGGGTTTTAAAATATTTGGCGCCAAACACCACTGATGAGTCATAATTTGACGAAATGCATACAAACTCCCAAAACATCGTGTATCGTGTGAACCGTTTACGTGTACTCTGTGCAACGTTTCCGTGTATCTATCGTGTACCGTGTAAATAATATCATATTGTGTCAAGATTTTATGGCGTGAATTTTAGAATTAAGTACTATTAAACTCGTATTATTCAACATAAGCAAATTACCAATACTGTATAAACTATAACTTAAAGTTTCTTTTTAATTCGGGAAATGTCTCAATGTAAAAATTGAAAATATATGTTAAGGTTAAAACAGTATTTTGGAAACAACAATAATTTTGCATAGTGTGAACAACATCCGTGTACCGTGTAAACCTTTTTCTTGTACCGTATAGACCATGTACATGTGAAAGGAAACGGTGATCGGTTCAGGACTGTACGTTACATGAAACTGAACTTTGATATCTTGTTACACTGGTCTGAGGTACTTTAATCATAGAGAACTTCGTTTCCGTTACGCTGAATCATCGTTACCAGCCTATAAGATTATTCGATTTAAATGGAACTACTTTTGTAGCATGACACTTCAATTTTTGATACAATTTCTGATGAAAACTGGTTTGATGAAGGAACAAACGCAGAAAGTAGCATTCTGATGCCAACACAATACCGCTTATGCTTAAACACAAATACTTGGAATTTAAAGATAGACTAAAGCAAAAATGTGGAAGTGAAGACGAAATTATTTTCACTGATAACAAAAGTATTTTTTTTAATCGAGAAAATGAGAACAGACTTCAAACTTCAGCCATATCTATTTATATTACAATCACTGGAACTAAGATCCTATGAATATATATATATATTTATAAATATAATGAAACAATGTTATTGTTGCCACAACGAGTTGATTAATCCACTATGAGGTGTCTGTGTCACGGATGATCGTCAGCAGAACCAGTTCTCCCTGCCTAATTTGCGATTTGTTTCTAGAACTACACCGAGGAAAAGACGATGCGTTCTACATGTATAGCAAGACATACTTTGAATACATTTTAAATCAATATGCATTAAAGCTGCAAGGATGTGAAATATTGGATTTGTTGCAAATAAAGACCATCTCAAATAAAGCGTTTAACTGACATTTACCTGTAATCTTACAGTCTCCGGACAAAGATAATATGTCATTGCATAATAATGGAAGGACAGATATAATGTTTACATATCAGTATAGTACAATCCTTTCTACGAAGAAGGGCGTTGATAATAGAAGTATCAAGTATTTGGTTTAATAATCAAGTAAGTGATTCAAAATTAAGAAGATATGAAATTTTTATTGTATTTTGGACTTGACAATACTGGCATTCCTATATATATGCAGTTTTTACCATTAGTTGGAAAGAAAAATCATTGTATTAATCATTTAAAATTATGTAATCCATAAACAAATTTTGCTTCTTAAGAAGATAACATTGAAATGTTTTTCTCTCCTGATTTTTTGGTATGTCTCTCTATTTGTTTGGTTTATTAAAGTTAGCAACGCACAAAATATGCTAACTGTACTCTGGAATTATCCCCGAAGTACACCTTTTTCCATGGGAAGAAAGGCAAATACTGACATAGATGTCGTGGCAGCTGATAAATCATACAGTACTGCAGAATTACAAAACTACACATGACGTCAGTATATAGTAGAAGGACCTTCACACCCAGGATATGTCCATTTGTTGAAAAGCAAACAGTGAAAGAGGATATCAAGGAAAGGATTTAAAAATACTGGAAAACATTTAAAGACTAGACTCAAATTCAAGATAGTCACCGGCAATGATAAAAAATTTCATTGCAGTGAAAGCAAGTCGTCAGGTAAGGAGATGTTTATTCTTGTATACAGGCTTTTGTCGTGAAAGATATTACATGTTTGTCCTTTTTAATATGAATTCTAACTCATTTTGCATGAAATTGTCTTCAGTATCATATCAACTTCAATCCCCACTGTTAATCAAGATATCTAATGAAATTTTCAATTTTACGTTTTTGTCGAGTTCGCTCAATACAGCCTGACAATTAACGTTATTTTGACAAAGCTTTCGTGTAAAAAATCTGCCTTTTAAATATGTACGATCTGCTTCGTTGGTTTCAATTATGAAATGTTTAAGTGCTCAACCTATCATCCATTACCGCTTTCATACTTATTCTTTTCGTAAAAAACATTTTATTAACTGTTGAAAGATTTTGTTCAGACGAGATCCGTCTCTATGTTGTAGGTATTGCATTGACAAATGGGAAGATATTACAAAGGGGAGACTTAAATCATCATGATTTCGTGCCTGCAGTTTGATTAATTAGTTGTCCCTTACAAGGGAAGAGCTAGTGAAAAAGAATTCAGAAAAGTGGTTGGCCGTCTTTATAAATAATTCAAGAATGTCTTAGAACACATTTTCATGCTGTACCGGTTGGTCACAACAAACGCTGAATATACGAAAGAATAAAGCAATGGAGGCTGACGTTCACAGAAGCTTCATTAAAATTTGCCGAAAAGTCCCTAAGCACGGCACAAAAACATGCCTTTATCCTCTGAAAACTATTCAAGTGAAAGAAGCGAAGCAATTATCGATCTGCTTAGAAGTAAGCCTTATTTCAAAAGTGTCATTAATAGCTTCACATGATATTAAAACAGTACTTATGTAGCTGTATGACGAGAAAATAGTACGGGGCGACATTTTTCGAGATTTTATGACATAATTGAAAAATGATTGCATTGTTTGAACCAAAAGTATCCTTCAGACTATTTCATTCCTGAAGTAAATGTCGTAGACAAGTTGTCAGAACAATCACTTGAAATCTGCAACCCAACAATTAGTTTGATATTTTCAGAAGGAAAACTTCTCAAAGTTCTGAATATCAGTTTTTGTTCATGTTATTCTGAACTTACGTAATATGACCACCAACCTGAGGTTCTACTTATCAAAGCCGTTTTATCAGAATTCACCCTATTTGTGAAAACCGGAATACCGTCAAATCGTCTTTATATTCTTTGTCTTACATACTTGATATTCAATGCACTGTCAGCCACAATCCATAATTTATTTAAGGATGATAAAATCATAGACATTGGACCTATACCAGGTAACCTGAGACTGCTTCAGGGATTGTTAACCAAAAGACTCAAAATAAGATCTTTCTTCAATCTTGACTTCATCACAGATTCTTGCAAAACTCCAAATAGGTAGGATAGTGACATTTATATGACAACAGTTGACAGAAAAGATGTCGAAATGGACGACAATGAAGACGAAGAGAATGTGGGAGATGATTTCCTTGTGGAAGTTGTTTCAGACTTTACAGACGATATTGTTTACTCACTGATGATAGACTTTGTACTTCAAGAATTGCACACCGACGCATGGTGAACAGTGGCGTATTTACTGGGAAACATTTGTGTTCCGTCCGGAATCCAATATTCAAAGAGACAGGAAGTAATTGATTTTGAAACACATGTCGAGTTGAACGCGAACAATGCTAATATTATTCAACTAGCTCTCAACTCTTATGGTGATCTAGACAAACTGAAACAATCGGTAGCTGACTGCAAGTGCAGAATTGATGAAAGATTTCACGTATACGAAATACTGGCCCAGTCTGGATTGCTATTGTATTTTCACTTTTGTGAAAAATATAAATTAGAAGACCTAATGACATTTAGTTGCCAAAATGAGAAAATAATAGTATCGTGTGCTGCTACTTTCCTTAGAACCATACCAGAAATACTTGAGGACGTAATTTTAGTAACACCTGCACTACTAGACAGAATTCAGTTGCTATTGAAGGAGGACTTAAATGACCTAAAACTCGCACCATGAAATATGGGCTGTAGTGACATAAAAATCATTATTAAAAGATGTAGGTTCGTTAAAGGTCTTAAGTGGCCTTAAATTTGACAAAAATGGTTTTGTATTATATTAGTAACTCCACAATTAAAAATATGAATGATATTTCTCATGTAAACATTATTAGTGCCATTAATACGTCATCATAATATTAGACTACAAATGTGAATGTAACGAAATGGCTCCTGGGTTGATGATGTACGACGATTAAATGTGTTTTTCTGTATCTAGGTCCTGCTATTAGTACCATCCAGGTTACCTTTGTCTCATTGATCCTGACGTTAATACATTGTTCGTTAACTTTTGTCTCATTGACCTTAACTTCAGTACAGGTCTCGATTTTCTTTATCCCGATGGATCTACTGGTACTGACAGTACATTACTCCTTCATCCTTGTTTCACTAGTCTCGATACTAGTAATTTCTTCGTGCATCTTTGTCTCAATAGTCCTGATATTAGGACATTACTCGTTTATCTTTGCATTGGTCCTGACATTACTACATTCCTCGATCCCCTTGTCGCGTTTGTTCTGACATTAGTACATTTGTTTTTTACCTTTGTGTCATTCCTTAGTACCTTTTTCTGACTGTTATTAACGTTCAAGCATTCCTCGTTTGCCTTTCCCTCACTGGTGCTTACGTTAAGTTATTCCTCGCTTGTTTTCCTTTACTTCACTGGTGTTGACATAAGGACATTCCTCATTCACTAGTACTGACGTTTGTCTATCGCTCTACAATCTTTGTCTCGCTGCTCCTGATATAAGTACATTCCTGGCCACGTTTGTCCTGTCGTTTGTATATTCCTCGAAAACCTTTATCTCACTGGTCCTGACATTAATCCAAGCTTAGTATATTGCTTGTTCACCATTGTCTCACTAGTATTAACTTAAGTACAGTTCTCGTTCACTACTGTTCCGGTGATGCTAACAGTACATTCCTCGTTCACCTTTGTTTCGCTTGTTGTCTCACTATGCATAAAGTTAGTTCATTCCTCGTACACCTTTGGCCCGATGGGTCTGTCATCACTTATATGTCTCGTTTATTCTGACATTAATAGACTTGTATTTCTCCTTTGTCTCACTAGTCCTGACGCTGGGCCATTCCCCGATAACGTTTTCTAGATGGTATTAACGTTCAAGAATTCCCAATTCGCCTTTCTCTCACTGGCCCTAACATTAAGGTATTCCTCGCTTGTTCTCTTTTATTTTACTAGTCTTGACATTAGGAGATTCCTCGTTCATAAGTACTGTTGTCAGTATATTGCTCCTATCATCTTTTTTCTCACTGGTCCTGAAGAACCACATTCATGGCCACCTTTGTCTCACTGGTCCTGACGTTTGTATATTCTTCGAACACCTTTGTCTCACTGGTCCTGTTAGGGGTACATTCCTCATTCCTATTTTTATTTAATTTCTCCTGACGTTAGTACATTTCTCGTTCACTTTTATCTCACTTGTCCTGACGTTTAGACTGTCATCGTTCACCTTTTTTGTTTTACTGCTCCTGACTTCAGGATGTTCTTCATACACCTTTGTCTCACTAGGTAATGACGTTAGTACATTGCTCTACCATCTTTGGCTCACTGGTCCTGTTATGAGTACATTTCTCGTTCGTGTTTGTCTTATTGATTTTGTCATAAGTACATTCCTAGCGACAATTGTCTCACTGGTCCTAACATAGTACATTCTTTGCCACCTTCGTCTCACTGGTCCTGACATTGTGCATTCCTGGACACCTTCGTCTCACTGGTCCTGACATTGTACATTCCTGACCACCTTTGTCTCACTGGTCTAGACGTTAGTACATTCATCGTTCACCTTTATCTCACTGATCTTGACATAGTACATTCCTGGCCACCTTTGTCTAACTGGTCCTTACATAGTACATTCCTGACTACCTTTATCTCACTGGTCCTGACGTTTGTACATTCATGGCTACCTTTGTCTCACTGGTGATGAAGAAGTACATTCATGGCTACCTTTGTCTCACTGATCCTGACATAGTACATTCCTTGCCACCTTTGTCTCACTGGTCCTGACATAGTATATTCCTGGCTGGCCACTTCTGTCTCCCTGGCCCTGACCACATTCCTGACCACTATTGTTTCACTGATCATGCCATAAATACATTCCTCCAACACCTTTGTTTCACATGTTCGGACATTAGTATATTCCTTGTTCACGTTTTTTTCACTGGGTCTATCGTTGAGACGTTTCGCAGTCACCTGTGTCACTGGTTAAAGATATTAAGATCCTTGTATTCTTCGTTTCCTCGTTCTTTGTTGTTTCAATGGTTATGATATTAGAATATTCCTCGTTCACCTTTGTCTCACCTATTCCGACGTTAGGACTGCCTTGTTAACCTTTTTCTCTCACTGGTCCTGATGCTAAGACATTTCTCTTTCACCTTTGGCCCGTTTCGTTTAGGCTTGTGACATTTCTAGTTCACCACTATTTATTTGATTCTGATATAAGGAAACTTCTTGTTTAATTCTTACTGGCTTCAAGATAAGGACTTTCCTTGTTCATCTTTGACTCTTTGCTAGAATGAGAAGATTTGAGAACCTCATTAAATCATTCATCCAGAGAACCAGACAAATACATTATAAATATAGGAATCAAGCATTAATACAAAATAAGAAGGAAACACAGACACAACACTAAAATTAAAATTAGGACAAACTCCTATAAAAACCGGGAGTGGCATCAAGTGTTCCAAAAGGTTCATATCCTTATGCAGAAAAAAATGCCCGTAATAGCTAGTATAAGGTGTATCAATTGTGATACACCCCATAAAAGCCCCAATATTACATCATTGGTATGTTTTAAAAATTGGAACTTCAAGAGAGTTGCATTGCGGAAATAGAATACCAAAATATTTTAAAAATTATAGTCTTGGCAGACGTTAACAAGAGAACAGCAGTATAAATAGAACAGAAAAAGGAAACAAAGAGAACAAAACACTGCAAAACTCTAAACTCTCAAAGAAAACCGAAATTGCGAACGGATGCATCATTAAGGCAAGGTTCTGGTCATAATTATAAAGCCCCTTTAAAATAAAACTGAAATAAATAATAAATAAACTTCGCACGTATAAGCCGCACGTATTATTGCCATAGACAATAAATTTCGCTGAAGAAGGGCGGTTGACCAGTCGAAAGCTCCGGATTTTCAAGAGTTTTTTTTGTCATTAACCTCATTTTTGAGAGATTATGCTTTATATATATACTAAATACGGATATAATATATCATTCACTTATGTTATCTTTTTGTAATTGTTTAGGAAAATGGAGTTTCTGTAAATGGTATTAGTCTTCGTCAGTGCTCTATGAAAGATTTGGTTTATTTGACACATTTGTAGTTCTATAACCAATTACAGACTTAATTAAATAATTGGGTAATTGTTCATATAAGATTGCTTCATAATTAAAATGTATATAGATCATATTGTGAATTACATGTAAAAGATCATCCGAATCTGATCAATTACAAGATTTACAAACTTATGTATGAATTTTCTATTGTTATTCAAGGTATATTATGTAATGGACGATTCCAAAATATTAATGTGACAGGTAGGTTAAATAACTCTGACCCGCCCGATCTTTAACTTAGTATCTACCTTTCTTACAAACCTCATAAGCCAAACTGAATAGGTTTTAATTTTTTTTACTACCCCCTAGTTAACCAAATGAAACTAAATAGATGTTACACGCACAGTGCTCAAGATTACAATACAAATGGCATTTTTAATAGATGACAATGGGCAAAAACATATTACATGAACTGTAGTTTGGATTGATCCACTTAAGGGAATTAAGGCATTTAAAAATATAGTATATCTGTATTTTTCAAATTTTGACGGTTTGTAAATTGGATAAAGAATTCAGACAGGTATTTATATTCATTAAACAGCCTCGAAACTGAAAGGTTTGTTTTAAAACCCTGAGCCCTTACGGGTTTCAAAACTACCCTTCGATTTCGAAGAGGTTCAAAGAATATAAAAACCTACCTTCATCCTTTATCCTATACACACAGGGCGAAGATAGAATACCAATTTATATATAAAACAGGCAGCTGTTAAGTAAAAGTTCTATTAAATGAAACCAATACAACAATGAATAATACATCTTTTCCTTGGTAAAAGGATGTCCGTAATTGGTGATTCACCAATAACGAAGCAGATTATTTTTATCCTTTAATGGTAGTTTACCATCCCATTCTAAAAGATTTTTTCTTAACTGTCCCGTCAGACATTGCTCTAACGATCAATAATAAGATGTTGTTAGATGTTGTCAGGAGTGTCGGATCTGTTAAGATAAATGTGTAATAGAATGGTAGTTACTTCTTTCCTTTAGATGGATTTCAAATATAATTGGCAAAGATCAGAAGATATAGCGGTATTCGAAGCTTATATTTAAATAAAAGCACTAAAAGGTACCAAAATTAATTTAGTGCACCATATGCGCATGTCAACCAATGATATATCATCAGTGGTGTTAGAAACCAAATATTGGAAATCCAAAGAGAATCAAACTTTGAAGAGTGATAAAAACAAAAAACACCTAAAATTGAAGACTTATAAAGTTCAGGACACCTTTCCACGAAAGAAGATATACCTTAATTTTAGTATAATTTACAAAATGTTACTCAATGGAAATTTCAAAAATATCAAAGTAATACCGGGACCAGCACCGAAGTATTGGCCTATCTAATCTTGGGAATAACAGACCATCAGCATCGGAATTGACCCTGTGGTAGCAATAAAATCATCAAACGATACTTGAATTAATAAAGTGCACTATATGCGCATTTCAACAATTAGTTATGCTCGAAACCAAATATTGGAAACTCAAACCCTACAAACTTTGAAGAGCAATAGAAGCAAAACTGGAGTCAATACCTTTCCATGAGTGAGATATATCTTTGTATTAGCATATGATGCATTTAAGTTATACTGTTTTAGTTACTGTAAATTACTTTGTTCTGCCCAACGAGTTTAAACAACACTTCTGATCATGGAATTCGTATACCCATAGAACTCGACAAGGCAATAACCAAAAAAGAATCAACTACAAACAAAAGCAAAAGTATATGTGGCACTGAAAATTAATGCTATGACAATAAGAACTCCCGTTACAAGCAGTAGTTAGGCTATCGAATTTTTTTGGAATAGACATCTGATTCTTAGATTGGATGGGAAACTATCTCATCGCGATGGATACCAATGACGATCTGAAAGTTGATAATATGACGTAGATGTATGTATTAAGCTCATAATTAAACTGATTACAATTATCACAACTGTTCTTTACTGATACAATTTGACAATGTGAAGAATTTGCGTACATACATTCTCTTTGGGCAGGAAACATTAGTATGGCTGTGAATCTGTTACTTTTTGAGTTCTTGAAAAATAATAATTATAGGTATCATATTTGGGAGGAAATTTTTTTTGTTGTTGAAAATTTCATACAAGATAGTGTGAAGTGTTTTTTTTTTTGACGCTTTCTTTTCTTTTTTTCTTTTTTTTTTTTGTTTGTTTTTTGTTTTGTTTTGTTTTGTTTTCGCATAAATATATTTGATCGGATTTGCTTTGGAACCGTAGCTGTTATGGTCCTTTGCTGTTTTGTGACATGTGTGTGGAACACAGAGTTACCGCTCTACCCAGTTAAAAACTTGGATACTTAGATTATTGGCGTGGAACTTTCAATGGGAAATTTGAGAAGGTTTTCAATTTTTGTTTTATGTGGAAACAAACCATTTTTTTTCTCCGTCGCGTTTCAAGAAGGCCGATTACCATTTAGCATTGTGTTAGCATTTTGCAGTCAAAAACCAAAATGACCACTTTCACACAATACTGTAAGAAAAGATAATAAATATTTATGCCAACTTACTCCAAATGTAACGAAAGAAGGCCATATTAACGCAAAGGCCACTCGGTAAAACACATGTAAATCTCACAGAATGCCAAAGAAAACAACCATTAAGATCAGTTGTTTGTCCAGAAATCGTGTGTTAATGTAAGTATTTCACAGGCTGTTATATCTCTATGCAAAGAGCTAAAGAGTAAGTGAAGAATAGAGCAGGAATAAACTATCAACAGTTTTAGAAATATTAATATTTACTTCATCCATATAGAGGAAACAATTGGCAAGAAAAATAATATACATAATCATGTAGCATTTATGGAAATCGTATTTTCTAAAGACGGTAAAATATCGACAGCTAAATAACAAATAACAGTGAAGATTCTGTGTCGGTTAAAGTATTGTAATATAAACCCAGAGAAATTAATTTTAAATCTAATATTGAATGCAGTCCTTCCCTATGTGGACTTAGCCTTCCAAAAATTCCATAACATGTCAAACCATGGACGTAAAAAGCCTTATCTTAATAATAATCCTACTCAGCTGAAAGTTATTTATGCAACATCTTCGCTAGCCAAGAGTTACGATCCGCTCCTCTCCTTTTCACCCTTGGCGGATTTAGTCGAGTTTTTGATGCTTCGAGGCCCGCAATTCCATTGGACGTGGTTACTAGCAGCTGCTTCTATTAAAACGCGGTTTACAATAGGTCGCATGTAATTAAAATGTCCTTGTGAAAACGTAAACAGCCTTCGATACGTGTCGTTTTTGTTATGAGGCTTTACCAAGTAACATAAATAGGGAATATTTACAGTAACATTTGGTGTATTGCAACAATTGTGTGAAGTATTAAGATACGTCCCGACTAAGAACGAGGGGAATAACCCAAACGTTTGTGGCTTTTGCCTCACAAAGCACAACAAATTGTCAAAACTGGACTACAAAATCACGCACAAATTGGAAGCGATTAAAGCTGAGATGTGCAAATAAATTAAGGCTTTATGAGCAAAATATACTTCATCGCTGACACCATCAGCTACAGTAGCAGCGACAGTTCAGCCAAAAGACAATACGCCATCGAAAGGGTCAAAACGAATTCTTTTCATTCCTCAACGCCTAGAAAACTTAAAAAGCCGTTGACAGCGACTGCAGTGAAGATTAAACATACAGAAATTATGCCTCCACCAAAAACGAAATTAGCAGTGAGACTGTTATCGCCTGACAAAGTGAAGATAATGTCCATATATGATTACTCCAAAAACTAAACAGGGGGCCTGGGTGGCCGAGTGGTTAAGGTCGCTGACTCGTAACCACAAGCCTTACACCGCTGTAGTTGGTTCGAGCCCTGCTCGCCCCGCTTCATGTGTTAAGATCACAAGACACCTACTCAAGGTCGGGGGTTTCACCGTGTCAGCTGGTTAGCTGTCCGGGCTTTAATCCCTCATTAAGTCTGGTAGTCACGAGATAGCTGTCACCATGTTACCATGTTGAGCTTAATGCTTTAAGCATGCATATGGGCTCTATTTGTTGAATGATTGGTTTTGGGAGGTTTATCTTCCCTTTCAGCAATTTTTCAGCTATCTCATGACTACCAGACTTACTGGGGAATTAAAATATTACAAATTACAAAATACATTTTGCTACGTTAAATTTACTTTGAGCATGCACAAATTAGTCACACTTTGGAAAATTACTAGTAGTGTAATAGAGTATTCCTTGTATAGGAGACCAACTTATTTATTTATCCATTGCAATAAAGTCTTCAAGAGGGAGGTGGTCTCTAGTGAAGCATATTTCAGTGATGTCAAAGAATCATATACACGAGCCAAGGGTTATGGTAGCTTCTCTCTTCAACCTTGGTGGATGATGTCGAATTTTTTATATCCTTTGGAAAGAAACATGTATAGTGAGCGGGGTCTTATAAAAGAGGGACTACTGTACAAACACATCATGAATGAGGTCTTGTTTATTTCCTTTTAATAGTAGTATCATATTGGATTTTATATTTTGCGATCAATAGTGTTCAGTCTCAATCTTGTTATATAGCGGTAGCAGTGTAACCTGTGTGAAAAAAATATATGGGCTATGGCATCTATTCCAGTATCTTATTATCTTTATAGTCTTAATTACATTGAAATAGTAGATACCAGTTGCATAAC
>JAOXYJ010018522.1:0-20894 GCA_028566555.1 Lithophaga nigra
GCGCTCTTTAGTCGCCTTTTACGACAAGCTTAGCGCTGCTGCGGGCCTATTCTTTTGACACCCGGGACCCGCACGGGTCGATTCTACAAGACATAAATGAATTAAGTCCAAAAAAGGGCCATAACTCCTGTAAAAATGCTTCAATCTAAATATCGTGACAATATGATCATTGCCATATCATACCCAGTAATCCTACCAAATATGAACAAAATCCATCCAAAAATGAAAGCCTAGTTGCTTCTACAAGGTTTGTATTTCTACAGGACATAAATGCACTAAGGCCCAAAAGGGCCATAACTCCTGTACAAATGCTTCAATGTGTCTGAGTGGGGTGAAATGTCTTCCTGCAGACTAGCTGTTACCTCAGTGAGCTAGCACTATAAAAATCCAACTCAGTGTGTTGGTCTAATACAAAGCAAGACTAAAATCCATATCATATCAGCATCATGAACATGTTCTCGTCCTGAATATGGTTGAAATATTGTCTGCTGGGCGCTAAACCTTCATCAATCAGTCCATCAACAAAGTCTTAAATAAAACAACATGATTTTATAAGACAATTTTGAGTAATTATTAAAATAAAAACAGCTTATCAGATTCATCAAATTCAAAAACTCTCATGACATTTTGACTGATTCAGAGTGAACTTTAAACATTTGTCTCTAAACATGCTAAAAGTTATTTCAATGTGTGGATGGTTGACTTTACTGTTCATTCAACAGTCCTTTTTTCAGTGGTTTCCACATTAAGTAAATAAATATATCAGCTCACCTGACCCATCATTTGGTGTCTGTCTGGTGTCATAAACTTTTTCAATAACCCTTAACATACATATTTTTAGTTTGCCTCAACAAAAGTGAGGAAGAACTATTCTACTACCCTTGGTGTCCATGTCCACAACCATTTCTCAGTAACCAATAAAGGGAGAGCCATGCAGACATATCTAGGAGGGAATATTCTTTTCCGTACAGAAGTAGATCATGCATGGTGACCTACATTTCATGCTTCTCGAGCGTACCTGATGAAGGTTATTCCAGAAACACGTGTCGTGCGCACTGAAATTGGTATCATACGTTTATTCACCGATTTCGATGATTGTCAAAATTTGACCAAAGTTTTATGTCCAAGTTCATATCTCAGATCCTGTATGATGTAGGATCATCTAATTTTGCATGCAGATGTATCTTGGGGAGTAGGTAAGCAGCAAAGCAAAAACAGGTCACTATAACCCACATTTTATGCTTCACTGACTTAGGGTTAGTTTTTACTAATCAACTAATTAACGAAAGAAACTTAAAATGATAGGTGAATAAAATTTTATGTGAAAGTGAGTAAAAATCATTATGGGTGGAAACTGTCACGCATGAATAGAAAATGAATAGTACCGAGAAATTGATTACTAGTACTTTACAAGGTGATGATGGTAAAAACAGTAAATTATATTTTTCTCTTCTCATAAAACCTCCAAAATGAATATTCACCAATAAATCAGTTTGTGAAACAGCCAAATTTTGACACTGCAGATATAAAGCACAGTAACTGAAACAAGTTATTTAAAAATCCATTACATCCCTGACTGATAGAAGCCATGCTCCTTGGAGCCTCAAGTTGTAAATTTTTGTAGTACCGTACTTTTGAAAACCCTGTGTAATATGAACTATTTAAGTCTGTAACAGTATGAAAATATGTATTGGAATTTTTTTGTAGAGTTAGAAGTTCCAGTTGAGCTCACATCAGACTGGTACCCTTTCAGTTCAAAGGTTGAATATTTGCTCTACATCTTCATGAATTCTACAACCCATCCTGTAGTAAGTAATTTGTTAATTCACATTTTTAGTTCGTTTTGAAATATAGCCGAGGTGGACTATTGGACTAGACGTCCAGGTAGGGTGTTGAACTGTTCATTTATGTCAGGAATCAATAAGAGCTTTTCTGAAATGCTGAAGCAAAAGTAGTTGGCTTGGTATTCTTATATACCTCATTTGTATGCAGAGTGTAGTATTTATCATTCTAATTATATGTTTATATTCACTACTGCCAGAGTGTGGGATAAAGAAGGAGTATAGGCCATCAAAAGGATTGAAAGCACTCTAGCACTTTCAGCTTTTCATTTGAAGCTACACATAACCATTACACTGACTACTTCTCATTGGGCTCGAACATTTCTGTAGGAGTTATGCCTTTCTAGACAAAACCAAGGAAATGACTTTGTAAGGACTCTGGTGAATAGATGTCGAGATCCAAAATGAATGGTAAAAAAAAAACTGTGGGAATTACTGCCCATTCATAGTATGTCAAACGGCTGATATTTATATATTAATGTTGTATTTAGCCGAAATAGTGTCCATTGTGGATAACATAGTGCATGACCTGAAGGGGAGTGCATTTTGTTCTCCACACTGGACACTTTTTTGGCATGGTCAATACTAAGTACAAAATGATTGTTATTATTCTACTAACTGTTATTTCTTGTGTAATTATGAATTTATGGCAGTGCATCATTCAGTCATTCACGTTGAATCAAATGCTGAACTGTTCGCAAGGGTCCTAGTGACGTACCACTATAAATTGTAAAACGCTTCCTTGATCACAAGCATCTTGGTGACATACTACAGTGCTAAAATAGAATATTAGCGACTGTCACTGTACAAACTTACAAAAAGTATAATAATTTACAATATCTACATGTTTATGCAGAAAAACGATAATCTGTGTATTGTATTGTTTATGAGCTATTTTCTTCATCAAAATTATAGCGTTTCTACATTTTTCAGACCAGCCAGAAGTACACAATAAGTTTTGGTCAGCTCAAAGTGACATCAGTGATAACTTTTGGTCAGCTATTATCAACGTCGGGTCAAATATTTTTTTACGTCAGAAAGCCGTGATATGACAATGTCTGAAGAACTGAACAGAATGATATTGACATATGGAAATATGATAAAGTAGGAGTTATACCCCTTGAAAATGCTGATAATAGACAAAAATATATAAGGTGGGGACATTTGAATACTGTTCTTGTTCTAATATATTTACTTTGCAGAACATTGTATGTTTTTATTATTTTTGGTGTTTGAATTTAGAGTGATGAAGTAACAAAGTTTGTAATGTTTATGCTTGAGGAGTTAGGAGTTACTGAGATGCCATCATTACAGAGCCTTAAAAAGAAAAAATTTGGAAGCTATAGTTGGGAAAATTTGATGAAAAAGGTAAGATTTTAAATGAAGGATGTGAGGAAAATACTAACTACACACAAGGTAAATTCCTTGAAACAGTTAGGGTCATATAAACAAAATGCAGTAATAGAAGCTTTTAAACAGGACCTGTTTTTTACTTGGCCATTGTTTACACACTTCATGGAATGTCAATATATATCTAACATCAAGTACATATTTGTTAGAAATAAATTTCTATTAATTTCTATAAGAGACAACTAATCTGATACAAAACCTTGTATCATATACTTTTGTGATCTTTTCATTCTGGAATGCATGAAATCTTGATTAATAAAGAACACATAGGATTGTAATTTCCTTGACGATCAGAACCAAGCACAACCGTCTAGGATGGCATCCAGTAATTAAAATATTGAAAATAGGCAATAAATTGTTATAGTTACATTAGCATAGAGATACCAGTACTTTGTTCGAAGAGTTCTGGACATCAGCTTGGGATGGTAGCAAGAATTATTTTACTCAACTGTATTCTTCAAATGTGCAATTGACACCTGGAACTCTCAAATATAATACATTATCTTCACAGTGATAGCAATTGTTAAAACTCACAGTCACCAATTGTATTGGGTTTAAAGTATATAATTACTTTTTTACGTTTATATTTTTATTTGGTAGGGTATAGGTAAAGAAAATATACCAGTGTGGGTGATTAAACCATCAGAGATTTTAAAGCTGTCTATAGCCAATCCTGAACTTTCAGGAAAACTGATCAGGTTTGTTATTTAAGTTATTTTTGCAGACAAAATTAATGAAATTGGTTAGAAAATACCTGAAATCATTCAGTCATATCTCACTTTGAACAAGTTGAAGTATGTATTTTTCTGCTTCTAGAAGTTGAAATATGTTTGCTTCATGAATAATCTGCCTTTACTTACACAAACACACATGCACACACACACACACACACATGGTCACAAGTCTGTTTATGTTAAAGAGTTTGTTCCCTTATTAGCAATGAATAAGACTATTTCAAACAATGACTCCTGCAAGTCAAAAAGTAACCAAAACTAGGTATCTTGAAACCCCCAGTCACACATATTCAGAGGTTGAACACCCGCAAGAAATTACAAAAATACTTTTTGCCAACACATTGTTGACCACAAAGTGAATGAAAAAGAAATTGCATCCATCTAAACTTTTCACATTTTAATTGTCTCCTCCAAAACCTCTGGGCCAATTGGAACCAAACTTTGCAGGAATGATGTATGGAAGTTCCTCTACAAAGTATCGTGCCGATTGGACATCCAACATGGTTGCCACATGCAATTCTTCTTTCTGATGCTGAAATTTTAAAAATCTTCTCATCTGAAAGTAAAAGGCCTTTTGGGCCTCTGAATCACTATTTGGCTATTTCGTCAAAATCGGTCAACTTCAAATCGACATAACTTTTGAACCGCTCAACATTTTTTCAAAAAGTAAAGTGTTCTGTTCTTCATTTGAAGAGATCTTTATTTTAAAACTAACAGATATACTTATATTCCAGAAGCATATTTTCATGTGACATACCTGCTTTTGTATGTTTATTATAATAAGTTGAAAGGTAGTTTAAAACATAAGTCAGGGGCCATATGATATTTAAATGGCCAAATAGTGAGTCTTCTGTCTTGTGAATTAATGTCTCAGCTTAAAATTAATTACATGAGTGTGTATTAATTGCTTATTTCAGAAAGCCAGAACGCTCAAGCATAATAGGTCACCCATCAAATGCTGAAAAATGGAGAAAAGACATGGTCTTTTCATCAGAACAACATGAGGTTACAATGCCAGTCAACCTATTTTTAGACGACACCTCCACTCACAAAAGTCGCAGGTGGCTTGCATTGCATTGCATACAGATGCAGTTATCAGGTAAGCAAAATATATAGTATTTGTCTGTTATAACCTACCGTTGTATTACTGTGAATTCATTTTAAATCTTGGGTATAAATTTCGTGGATTGAGGAAAAAACTGATTTCATGGGATATATAAATTTGTGGATTGCAAGTTCAAGAATTATAAAATCATGTTTAAAAATCATAAAAATGGTTGAATTGCATTTTCAATTCCATATTTCAGTTTTTTAATACTTCAGACACAGAATAATTAGGTTATTCAAATCCTTAGCTTGCTAAATATATGTTTGCCTAGCATTTAATGAATTTGCTTTGTCAGCTGAAGGTGTGAAATGCTTTTTCACAATCACCTGTCAAGCCCACATCTTTACCTAAGGAAAAATGATACTTATCCTTAATCAGATTATTGTCACTGATTGATGTTTATTGGTAAAATCAACACTTTATTACACAACAAACAAAACTAGAAGTCAATAACCATGATCAGTTTGCAAATTCAGACGTTGAAAATTTACTTATTCCAAGTGTTTACTTATTTCTCAGCCACAGATTAACATCAAAATGTCTTTTTTAGCTCACCTGGTCCGAAGGACCATGTGAGCTATTGTCATCACTTTGCATCCGTCGTCGGTGTCGTTGTACGTTAAATTCAGTCTTCTTCCCTGAAACCACTTGACCAATCTAAATTTTAAATGTTTATCAATCAGATATGTGATAGCTCTTGGGGTTTCCAAGCTAGAAGGGGCCAAAGTGGCCAAAAATCCCACTTTTGCATGATACATGCCCAAAAAAGAGTGTTTCCAGCACAGTTACTGTGTCAAGCACAATGCTGTGTCCACCCTCGCTTTTACTCTTTGCTGGAGTTTGTTTCCACAATAGGATTAAATGCTTTTGTATTCCCTATAATTGATTGACAGTTGTCTAATAGAGCCGCATAAATCAAGTGTTTACAAACAAAAGAAATGCCTTTAATGTTACCACCTGAACGATTGGCAAAGAGTACAATGTAGTTATGTTTCATACATTATGATCTTGATGATCTTTGATTGGATATGAACTTCAGACGGTATTTTTAAATGTTGTGTAGTTTACCCAAGAATCTTATGAGAAGGTAAATTAAAAATTCTGCCATTCAGAAACAGCTTAGCTTATTTAAAACAGCCTTTGATTGGACGATGCTTAGGATGTCTGTTTCAAAATTATGTCAGTTAATTGGAACCCACTAACCAACATATTTTCAAGTAGAGCATAGGGGTAAAACACCAAAATCAGTATTTTTCTTTATGTATTAGGTCTTCCATTGCCTATGAGACAGCAACAAGGAACAATACAGTTTCTTGGAGCATCTGAGAAGGCAGATGTAATGGATGTTGCCAGACTTGTTGTGAATGATATTAAAGATCTTCAGATGTAAGTATTTTGTTATGCCTTTGAATTGAAGTTAGCCAATGGTAGACCTAATTACATTTATAAGGAATAATAAACAACCATGAATTTTATATGTGTCTGAAACAAAATTTGCTACAATTTTCAAAACTCTAGCAAAGTTTACTTGTACACCTGGACTGATATGGCAAGTTTAATTAATGTGATGCAGAACATACATTTTTTAATCGATATGATATTAAATTTCTGTACATCCACAAAAATTCTGTGTACCTGATAAAATTTTCTTTCTGTAGTATGCCAACACATTTGTACATTTATGGAGGAGGGGATAACAGTCCTGCTTGGAGGACAGCCAGAGTTTATTTCAGATAATAGTTGAAATTACTGCTTATTTTGATTTTTTGGTATATTTTCAGAAATGGCTTAGAGAGTTATGATGCCTTGAATAAAAGGAAATGTTCAGTAAAGTCCTGTGTTGATACTGTAGTGGCAGATTTCAATGTGCTGTCAGTATGTTGCAACCATTTGGGTGCTACTGCTACGAAGTACTGCCCACGATGCTATGTGAGTGTTACCGGTATTTAAAAGGATTCATATTAAGTGAATATATCTGTGTGAGCATTACCAGTAGATACAGTTAAACCTACTGTTAATGTGTCAGGAGGCCCAGCTGTATTAAATTGAATACTTGATAGTGTCATTTTACTTTGGCATGCAAATTAGGAGACAATAGTTTTATATTTCATTTGTTTGTACCCACCATCTGTTGTGCATATGATGCAGATTGACATCAAGTCAAAATTGATGTACATAACCATACATTTGTCTGCAAGGCAGGAATTTAAAAACATTAAAAAAGCAAGAACAAAAAAACCAAATTACTATAATTTTAGTTCTCAGGTTTTGTGTGATCACACTTTTGTTTATCCACAACTCCTCCTAGACCACTTGATGGAAATCAATCAAACTTTCACAGATTCTTTCTTATGATTTGCTGATGTTCACCTCCTATTTTATTTTGCTGTCAATTAATTTTTTGGGTACATTTTATACTAGTTAATCCTTTGGTTAAAGTCTTTGATTCTTTATAAAATCATTAAATCTTCAGTGAAGATTTCCGTGATATTTAAACAGTTGCTTTCATATGGATGTACAAGAAAGTAAAATCCAAACAAACTTTTCTTCAAATTTTTTTCACATTTTGACATGTTTGACTGATAACTGGAGTCTAACTTTTTTTTGTATTTTATACTAATTAATCTTTAATTGATTTAGCGGGAAGCAGGCGAGACATAGTGTTCCGCAGAACCCCTTACAAGTTTTTGAAGAAAATGTTTCTAATCCGCAACTCCTTTTAAACCACTTGATTGAAATCAACCAAGCTTTCACAGATTCTTTCTTCTGATCTGTAAGTGTTAGCCACTTACTGCAGACCAAATGAGAGTTGGTCCAAAATAAATAGAGCATTGACCAACATACTTCCATCTCTGACACCATCTGAAAACTGTGTTGTCATAGGAGACTTCAACAAGATGAAAAGAAATACCAACATCTTATAATTATATGGCTTCTGTAAACCTTCAGCAATTAATTCAGGAAGAAATAACAAACAACCACACTACCACTGATTTGATTTGTACAAATGTTCCCAAGAAAAACTTGATGCATGGTGTTCTTGAATTATATTACAGCCATAACTTGTTTGGATTTCTCTTGATGTTAGTCAGCTTTGATCAATACATTTATTTTTGGTTACTAGTAATAAAATGCAGATGACACATGTATTCCATGAAAAACTCATATCTATAGGTTTTTAAACAAAGTACCACAGCACATCTATAAATGCAGCAATGGTTGCAATGTTCTTCATTATTATTTTCTTCTATTCACAGCTTTTACTTCATATTGCAACATAGAAGCTGACTGCAGAAAAATGATAGGGACGAAGCAAGTTTCAAACCCTTACCCCATGATTTTGAAATAAATGTGTAGTGATACTGTTTCATATTGTAGGCTGATAAAGATCATTTCATGACTCTGGCACAGAAAAGAACACCACAAGAAACTCAGAGACAACTTGATAGGCTTAATGCTAAGTCAAATGAGATAGACAAGAAAAAGTTCCGTAAGCTTAAAGGAATAAAGGAGCATGATAATGCCTTCTGGGGTATTATTGATCCACACAGGTATATTATTATCCCCGCACTTTCTGCGAAAGCGATCGCCTCCGTCCGTCCAAAACAAGGGGCCCAAAAGGGTCAGATGTATATGTAAGGCATGTGACTTGAACTCCTTCTACATTTTTAGGCTTATAGTTACAAATTTGTGATAGAATAGATACATTCCATCTGTAGATGCGCAATAAACTTTGGAAATTTTGATTGCAGTTCCAACTTTGGTAAATTTCCTGGAAGTCTCAAAGACCAGTATTTTTGGAATTTTGATAAGAAATCATGTACATTTCAGATCACTTCAGCAGCAACACTAATTTGGATCATTTGGAAGTCAGAAATATTTCCGACAGCCTGTGTCTAGTTTAAGTTGTCAACTTTTTAGCTTTAATTAACATTTGTCCCTCAGATTCTTAACTTCTCCTCAACCAACTAAAAAAGACTAGGATCTAACAATATCATCTGATGGGTCGACCAGTATGGCTGTTAGTGGGCAACTTAGTGTACACAATCCAAGCTAGAATTCAGTGAAATGGGCCAATGATTCATTGCATTTTCGAAATTGGTCCATTTTAAAACATGAGTCAACCTAAAAAAGGATGCTATTGAATTGCAATATGAAGCTTTCCTTCAAAAAATGATAGCTAAATATATAATTTCCCTTTTTATTATGTCAGCTGGAGTTAAAATTTGAACTTGTAGTTCGTCAAGTGCCAGTTTCAAAGTTGTGTCTTCAGTTTATTATTAACCTAAGTGGCCAGAGCTTAAATAAACATGGATCAAGTGATAAAGTTGATAAAATTTAATATGAAACAACTCATGGCAGCCTTAAGTTTGTTGGATATTTTAACATGTCTACTGAGTAACTTTATTTGCACAAAATTTCATTCCAAGCAATAGCAAGACCTAGAGAAGGACAAGGTTTTGAAGGTTTACATTTCAGTATTATAAAAAATTTACATCTCATACATTAATAAAAAATACATTCTAATGCAACATTGCATGTAATATCGATTCTGATTGGATGATGCTGAAAATTTCATGGCATCAATTCCAAAATTGATGCCATCTGAGTTGGAAGCACATGCAAACGTTGCTTCTGGGTTTTTTAAATTTTAACATTTTAACTGAAAATTTTCCAGTTCCATTAGAATGGAGATAACAGTATTGTATTAGAAACATGAATTGGTGATTCTAAAGCAATTTGTTTGTATATTCGGATTTGATTGGCTACTATTCTGCATAAAATTCTCAATATACTAGTCCTAACTAAGGGATCTACTTGGAAGGAGCTGGCCATCTATCCTAAATGTTATATTTACAATATACAAAAATAATTAAAATGCCTGCATTGCAAACTTCTTTTAGTTAAATTTTATCCAAAATTGAAATGTACACGAAGCAAAAAAATGTCTGATCTTTATGTTTTACACTGGAAGTCTTCATATGACATCATGTTGTTTCTGTGACATTTATGTGCCAAAGTCATCAATAATATGTCAACGAAATTTTAATTTATGCATAAATCTTGGTTATAATGTCACAAATATCCTTTTACCTTGCTTCACTATGCCTTGCTAGATAAACTCAATTTGCAACAGTAAAACCTACGATTTACATCTGCAAGTTGAAAATACAATACAGTTATCTCCTAATTTGATTGTTGCAAATAGCTAATTACTGGCTCTGCTGACGTGCCGCCAGTAAGCTCAATTTGTGACCTCAAATTACCAATTGATGCTGCGAAGTTTCAAATACAATACAGTTATCTCCTAGTTAATAATTTTTAATAAAAAATTTTGCATATACAAAATGTATATATTTTCTGTGTTCAATTTTTCAGGGATATTCCAGTTGGATTATTACACTTAATTCCACTTGGATTAACCAAACAGTTGGTGAAATTTGTCATCAGTAAGTTAGATGAAAGACAGATAGATAAAATGACCTATCATCTTTCAGCAGTACATCCTGGAAGTCAGTTTAAAGATTTCTTCAAATATTTAGACAGTAGACAAGGAAAAGATTTTAAGCAATATGTAAGTAAATTATAAGATTTATTATGAAAAGAAAGGATATGAGGTAAATTTATGCAAGCCAATATCCATAAGTGAAAATATTGCATAACAATGAGTGGTAGAAAAAATATAAACTACTGATTTACTGGAGGATCCTTTGAAAAAGTGAACACAAAGTCTGAAGGACCTTCACATTTTCAGTAGTACATAAAAAAGTTCAGTCAATTGACAATTCTTCATTCGACAATAAATTATCTTTTTTTGCTTATATTTAACAAATTATAGTTCAGGGCACTGAGGGTATCATATGGAAGTTTATAGACCAGATGGTCACCTCCAAAAAGTGAAGCTGAGGTTGTGAGTTATATTATAGTTATACTATAAATATTTTGCACAAGGTACTGGGAACAGCTCAGTGTTCTATTGCCAATAGGACACTGAGCTTTTCACAGTACCTTGTGAAAAATATTTATAGTATAACTAACCAGTTTCCTGGATTATCATAAAATATTCCACAAATGACTGAACAACACACTAAACTCATGAGTATGTTTGCACATGAGTGAGTTCAAAGTGTTGTTCTGTCATGAATGGAATATTTTAGATAATCGGGAAAATCAGTTAGTTATATTGTTTATTATATAGATTAATAGTTCATAATTTACATAGATAATTAAAATTCAATTTACTAAGCAAAACACGTATGAACAAATTTGGCAGGAAATGTTGCTAGAGTTTATTATCATTGCTATTTTCACTTGTGATGATATCAAATTTATTTCACGGAAAAATCTTGGTATTTCATCGTCATCTATATAATAATCTGATCTATTGCCTGACTTTACATTAAATAACCGTATACTATATACATATTTCCAATGAAAATATTGAACATTATTCGGCCTTACTGAATATCTTTTGTACCTGTCTTATATTTCACTTAAATAGGAAGATCTAGACCTTGCTAAAGACCTTGTGCTTCAAAAAACCTGAATGCGCAGAATTTAATGTATGTACTTGCATTTAGCTGAATTATTAAATTCATTGAAAGGTATTTAGATTTGTTTATATATCGGATACAGAAATGAACCGAGTTAAAACTTATTTGTGAATGCAGCGTTTTACTTCGGTTTTTAGCTCAGCTTCTATTTAAATCAATGAAGTATTATTCCTTATATTTATTACAGGCATTATTATGCAACTGCATACTTTAAAATTAATTTACTTAAATATATTTATAGTTACAGATTGCACCCTTAAATATGGACTTTGCTGATGTCCCAGACCCATATATCAAAATGATATCATACCTTGCAAGGGTAAGAAATCAATACACTCTTGGCTTATTGGTGTATTAGTGTATTCTGCTAATTTTCCTGCCCCATAAAAGTTCTTTCTGTCACCATAAAGCTACGGCATGGAAATAAATGGATTACCTCATTTGATCTGATTTTTTTGTCAACTGTGTTTCCTGATAAGATACACTACATTCTTTGCCATGACCGATAAAGAATGGTAACAGATAAATGTGTGCATGGTTAAACCAAAGACATTTACCTATTCGAGATTCCATTGCTAAAACAATTAGCTGAAGCTTTTAGTCTCAAATAAAATTCTGTTTTTATTAACAGAATATTACAACCATATTTTGTTGAAATTAGAATACCGACAGATAGAACTTAATAGGAATACTGGTCATCATATCAAAATACATGTAAATTTGTTATTTACCAGGCTAACAAAATTAACAGAATTCATACCCAAGATGTAATTGAAGAAGAGCGATAAACAACTTTTACTTGTACATGTATATTGTTTAATGATCAGATTATGACACTCATTTTTACACAAAAATCTTCTAAGAGAATGGACCCTATCGCCACCAATTTCACTATTTACATTAAGTGTGATAATTATTATACCGAGCTGGATTCTGTGATCTTCTGTGTATTTTACTAGATTGTGATATAAAGTCCATATAGCAGTTGTCATTTGAAAATATTTAGATCAACAAATGGTAAATTATTACCTCATTTTATCATTCAGAATTATCTTAAAGAGGACATCATAAATTGTTAAAAATTAGTGGAAAAAGAAAACATTATTTACTATGTCACCTGAAACTTTAATTGCTCTAAAATAGTGATACACAAATAGAATTGACCACTTGCATGAAAATAGGTAAACACATGAGTGACATCTGCTGTAATTTTGTTACAGATTCAGAAGAAGTTGAACAATACAAGTTTCTCTGAGGATGACATTGAAAGTCTTAGGGAAGATATCAGAAGTTATCACCATCTGATACATTTGTATGCTCCAGAGCTAAAGACAAAAGTTAAGACTCATCTTCTACTGCATGTGGTAAGTATTAAAATCAACTACCAGTATGTATTCTAATGCAATTTTGTTTGCAGTGTCCAAAGCAAGGGATTTCATTTTATATTAAACCCTATGCTAAATACGGTTTGTAGAAAAATCTTCTTGGAATCTGCTAAAGTAGATTGATACCAAATACATGTATTACTAGTGCTTGCATAGAAATGGTTCTTTAAATGCCATATGTTCATCCGAATAGCTTTTGACAGGAAATTAATTTCTATAGTGTACTCATTTGAAAATAAAGAAATTCCTGAACACATAGAACTTTACTGCTAATTAATTGATACAGGCTGAAGTTATAGGCCTCTAGTTAAGAGTTCTATATTGACCTCAGTATAAAAACTTAAACTTTAGAGTTAACATTGATGCAAGTGTGAACAATCCAATATATAAATGAAAAGATATGAAGTAGATGTCAGAGCAGGACAATTGGCCCCATATAATATTTTTGGGGGAGTTTTATTTTTATTTTTTTTATTTTATTAGGCCTTATTTTTTCTGATGCCTACAAAGATTGTTATCCCCTCGGCCAACGAAGTTGGCGTGGGGATATAACGTTTTGTCCGTTCGTCCGTTCGTCTGTCCGTTCGTCCCGGTTAAGTTTTGCGTTTAGGTCCATTGGAGTAATACTACAAGCTGTACAACAATGAAACTTTGTATGCAGATTCATCTTGGATAGTTCTAAGCCATGCTACAAGAACTGAGTCATCTTGACCTACATTTTACGCTGCAATGACTTAGGTTTTTGGCGTTTAGGTCCATTGAAGTGATACTACAACCTGTACAACAATGAAACTTCATATGTAGATTTATCTTTAATAGTTCTAAGCCATGCTACAAGAATTGGGTCATCTAGACCTACATTTTACGCTTCAGTGACTTTGGTTAAGTTTTGTGTTTAGGTCCATTGGAGTGATACTACAAGCTGTACAACAATGAAACTTTGTATGCAGATTCATCTTTGATAGTTCTAAGCCATGCTACAAGAATTGGGTCATCTTGACCTACATTTTACGCTTCAGTGACTTTGGTTAAGTTTTGCGTTTAGGTCCATTGGAATGATACTACAACCTGTACAACAATGAAACTTCATATGTAGATTTATCTTGGGTAGTTCTAAGCCATGCTACAAGAATTGGGTCATCTAGACCTACATTTTACGCTTCAGTGACTTTGGTAAAGTTTTGCGTTTAGGTCCATTGTAGTGATACTACAACCTGTACAACAATGAAACTTCGTATGTAGATTCATGTTCGATAGTTCTAAGCAGTGCTACAAGAACTGGGTCATCTTGACCTACATTTTATGCTTGATTGACTTTTGTTAAGTTTTGCATTTAGGTCCATTGTACTGATACTACAACCTGTACAACAATGAAACTTAGTATGGAGATTCATCTTGGATAGTTCTAAGCCATGCTACAAAAATTGGGTCATTTTGACCTACATTTTACACTTCAGTGACTTTGGTTAAGTTTTACGTTTAGGTGCATTGTAGTGATACTACAACCTGTACAACAATGAAACTTCGTATGTAGATTCATCTTAGTTAGTTCTGAGCCATGCTGCAGGAATCGGGTCATCTTGACCTACATTGTACATTTCAGTGACTTTGGGTAAGTTGTATGCTTACGTCCATTGGAGTGATACTACAACCTGTATAACATTGAAACTTCATATGCAGATTCATACTAGAAGTATGTCATCTTGACCTGCATTTCACCATTACGCTGGAGGCGAGGGGATTGGCTTCGCCTCAGCGATGCACCTTTTGCTTGTTTTTATTTAAATTTCGTAATTTTAAGTATATTACATTTATTTTTATTATGTCCCGCCTGCAAGGCAGGGGGGCATATAGCGTTTCGGTCTGTGCGTCTGTCCATCCGTCTGTACATCCATCGTCATCATAATAATAATCTCTGTAGTTAATTAATTCATATGAAAATTCATATGCAAATATTAATTGGTATTAAGTAATGCTTGACAAAACAAAAGTTAAAAAGGATGGAAAGAATGTTTATAATTATATAAACATCCTTCATGGTTATTGTTCATAGACTAAAATGATCTCAAATGGCTTTTGTAAGTTTTAATATGTTCTGGTTACATTTTGAGTACAAACTAACAAATTATTGTAAACAGGAGATGATTTTCTTGATAAATCATTCTTGCAAAATGGAGTTCATAGAAACAGAGAGAGGTTAGCAGAAAATTGCCTGCCAGAGCTATATGATGTCAAACAGAAAAACCTTGCCAATGTTGTAGTAACTTGGAAGTGTGAGAGGCGATACCACTAAAACTGCACAAAATACAAAAACAAACAACAAACCAAGAAAACCAAAACAAAAGAAAAAATGATAACAAACAAGAAAAAACATGTGAAAAAAACAGACAAAAACACAATAAACAAACATTCTGAAATTTTCTACTAGAATGTTATCTCTTCAATGTTAAACAGCTTCTGCTCAGTTTTCCAAAAAAACCTAGGTTTTTTTGATGAAGTTATTCAATTTTCAAATCTAGGATTGCATACGATGTTGTCTTTTGATGATAAATAAGCTTAACAAAGTTGTATCCATTCACATGACCTCTTAATAAGACTGATTGCTGTCATGAGATTGTAAATGTATTTAAACCACAACAAACAAACAGTATTGCAAACAGTAAATATCTACTAAAACATGATGGCCTTCAAATTTTTAGGTAGAAGATATTGAAAGACATGGAGCTCCAAGGGCTTACGAAGAAGATGGGTTTGAAAAAAACCATGGAGCAATAAAAAATCTCATCTTCATGCAAAATCAGAAAGCACGAAGCAGAGATACATGTGTGAAGTTTGCAAAACAGTTTCTCTGCCATCATATTTTAAGTGGTGGATTCTTTGAAAATGAATCAGAATGGTATGTTTTTGTGTTCACATTATACAAAATGGAAGTTAATATCACATGTATCTGTGTATGTACCTACCTACATGAGCATGTATTTCTGTTCATATGTATCAACGTAATAAAGGCTTTAGGCCAGACAGTATATTATTGTACTGCATACTGTAGTTAAATATGCTGCCCACCAAAAAAATAAGTATGCACATGTCAAAAAAAAATTATATGGAAATTAAGCTTGATTTCTTACATGATTCATTTCAAATTTTTATGTTAAATTTTTTCTACATTTTATTAAATTTGAAATATTATATTTCACCTTATCCAGCACATTATTGTGCACAGCATGTTACCATATCCACACTTGCTTTAAATCAACTATCCGGAAATTTTTTTTTTGAGTTAGTTTGGGTCATTTTTGGAAGTCACCAACTGACTGGATGGGTGAGAGTTTTCTGGTTTTTGTCCCCACGTCATATCTTCTGTGTTTTTGAAAACAAAAAAATTGCTTTTTCCCATGTGACTGAAAATCAACCCAGTCCCATTACCGTGAACGTGGCATGAACTGCGGTTATAATGATATCATAATGATATCATAGTTGTGAATATGATCCATTGTGTACTGGTAAAATTATCTTTATTTGATTTAAACTGCAATTTACATGCTTTCTTATCTCTTCCCGGATATTTACAACTAGTGCTTAATTTCAAAACAACATCAGGATGGCAACAAAGTAAATTCGTTAAAATCGTAATATATCCTGTTGAAGAATGTTCTAAAATATCAGTGCGAAAGTTAATGGAAGTTAACCTGTATTATTTACAAATGTATTTTGTATGATTCTCCTGAATGGCATTTAATGAATTTTCAAAACTTTAATAGCTAGCACCACAGCTGGTACTTTACGCATGTGATTGATGTTTACATTTACCGGACAGTCATATTTTGTTACAAAAACACTTCAGTAGACTGACAGTACATTCTTAAAATAAAAATAAAGAGGCTCATTCTGTTCAAAGCATTTACGATAGTTAATGTCTGCATAGGAAAAACAAATTTAGAAATGCAGATCTGATATTTCCACCTGTTGACCAGGTGAACAAGAGCTTGGTGGGACTTACAATCACCCTCAGGGGATTAACTGGTGTCAGGATGATTGTTAATTAATTAGGCAATTAACTGGAAAAGGATGTTTATTAAAAAATAAACTCTACCAATCAGAATTGAGAGATAAAAAATGGCAAAAAATTTTACTGAAAATGGAATCTAACCTTATGTCTGAAAATGATACTGCAGAAAATTATGATGACTGACTTGTTGGAATCAGTATCAGACATTTTTGTCCAAAAATTGGTCATGACTGAAAAATACAAGGATTTCCGAATCTGTGCTTTAGATATTCACTTCAAGTTCAAATTTCACTTGTCGACATGCTTCAGTTGTATCATGCTGCACCCAGCATATCCCTTTATTTTATGAAATCACAGTGAGTTAAAGTAGTATTTTATTTATGATATTACCAAATATAACATATTCATGGATTTAATACAATGCATCATCTGTTTCATGGTCAAAGTTCACAATTTTCACTTTCATTCTTTAGTTTTAAATAGTTTCAAGCATTGCAGCGAAAAAGAATGCACCTACATTATCTCAGATATAAATTTTATGTTGCACACATCTGGAAACAGTCATGTTGAGTTAGCTCTAGAGTAAAATTTTCAATTACACCACTTTAATGGAAATGATTGTAACCCCATATATTGTGACTAATTTTACTTGTATTTATTACTGGAAAATTGGAAATTTTACCAACAACATCACAGTTTCGTTAGCATTTGGCTATGTGGCAACCTAGCCCAGCTTGACAAAAAAAAATTTATATTCCTAGACAATGTATATTTATTCTATATCCCATTATTTTAATTTTCTACCTTTATCTTATAGGAAAACAGCTTATTGCAAGAAATAAATTGAAAGTTGGAGTAACTTGTTTAAGGAATACAGTTCAGTTTTTGAAGTTTTATCCCAAAATCTATATTTCATTTTCCACAATGATACAATTAAATATATTTACTGATTTTAGGACTCAAGCATCACCTAAAGTTATCAGATTAGGCACTGATTCGAAAGTATTGAATTTTCTTGGCCTAAGCTCCACTCACTCAGATATGGCAAAACCAAAACCACCAGGTACAATCTCCCTTTTTGACAGGAAAGAGAATAAATTGCCAGTATATAGAGCCCTTGACAGTGATGTTATGCTACAGGCCTTATTGCTTCCAGTGTTAGAGAATCCCTTCACCAACCACAGGTATGTGAAGGGATCTGCTGTTACAGCAAAGAATGGAGAGCTGATACACAGGGAAGAATGGGTGAAATATTGTAGCAATGATAATCAGGTTAATATCTTACATGCAACACTTTTGTGTACACATTTAAGTGCGTTTCTGCCTAAGAATCAGGCAGTCTCTATTACCGTATAGCGGGTAATTTTCGCGAGGTTCTAATTTTCGCTTTATTCACGACTACCACATAGTCGCGAAAATAAAGACTTGCTAAATTTGGATTCAATAGTTGATACAATGGTAGATCTATCTGATCGCGAAATTTTAGACTCGCTAAAATTATGTACTTCATTTTCTATTAGAAAGCGCGAAAATTTGAGCTCGTGAAAATTACCCGCTATACGGTATATACCTGAATCATTGGTAGAAAAAACATGTGGGACTAACCATGTATTTTGATTGTTTGAGGGGCCTATATTTTGGAAATGACAATGACAATGATTTTCGCAGATTTGCTGGGTTACTCAGGTAATTAATTCTGAAACTTCCCAAAAATTACAATGCATTGTACAGTAAAATCATGAATTGTCTCCCTTCCTTTGATTTCTGCAGTGCATTCTTTGTATTTTCTTTCTGTGATAACCAAGTCTTAAATTATTATGTCTAGTCAGCAATTGATGCCTGGAATTTTTCAAATACAATACTGTAATCTTCTAAGTATAAGAATTCAAAGTGCTTTGTGAACCTTTGTCTCAGATTGATATTTTGGGTGCAATTTTAAACAATTAGACACA
The DNA here is from genome assembly GCA_028566555.1 of Lithophaga nigra. NCBI lineage: Eukaryota > Metazoa > Mollusca > Bivalvia > Mytilida > Mytilidae > Lithophaga > Lithophaga nigra. Next base: position 18,994 of record JAOXYJ010018522.1, read on the forward strand.
CACACACATATTATTCCAATGTTGTAAGTTTCCTGCATTTCTATTGGTCAGCGCCATGAAAACAGAAAAGTTTACACATCAATAAACTCTATTTGGTGACATGACATTAAAAAATTAATACGCCGTCAGTATAGTTCTTTAGATTTTGTTTAATTTATATACTGAGATTATTATTAATTATAGTTCTTTATATATATTATTTTTATTGATTTTTTTATAGGAATGTTATGGGATGTTCGTAGATGGAATGGTCATTGTACCAAAAAGAGGAGAAAAGATGATGGTTGCAAAGGTATTAAAAGCTACGTGCTTAAACGAAAAGGTAGTGGGACGCCCAAAGCTGAGAAAGCACAACGAAGTTGTTATAGTTCCATCAACTAACATCAAAGAAAGAGCTCCTGTTCTGCATGATTGTGGCCAAGGAAAGTGCAGGGTTGTGGACAGAGTACACACAGAGAGAATTGAGCAGGAGAATATCACCAAGCAGTCATTACATTTAAAGCACAACAAAAATCATAATGTGTACTTAATTAATAGCTACAAAATTTAAACAATGAAAATGGGTTTCTCATGATTATACACACACTTTCTGAAGAAAGTTCGGGTATATTGTTATACCCCCTGTCCGTCCATCAGTCACAATCCTTGTGACTTGAACTCCTCCTACATTTTTTGTCTCAGGTGTTTCGTTCTGGTTTTAAATGATTGCTTATGACTTGTAGATGTGCAGTAAGGTCCTATTTTTTTTATTTGTGGGTTTTGTCTCCGGTGTTTTGTCTTGGTTTTAAATGATTGCTTATGGCCTGTAGATGTGCAGTAAGGTGTTGGAGATTTCAGTTAAGAGTCTAGGTCCAAAAAAGGGCCAAAAAGGGACTAATTTTCAAAATTGTTTGAAAGATAGGTTGTAATATATCATATAACTCTTATTCAACTGTAGAAGTTAATGTTGATAATTAAAAGGGTCTGACCCTAACAGTCAAAACAGAAAAAAAAGGGCCATATTTGAAATTAATGTAAAATATAGGTTGTGATATATTATATGACTCACATTTGAGTATGGAAATTAATGGTGATAATAAAAAGAGGTCTGACCCTAACAGTTTAGAAAAAAGGGGCCAAATTTTGTTATAGCTTGTGACTTGAACTACTCCTACATTTTTTGTTTCATGTGTTTCATTTTGGTTTAAATGATTGCTTATGACCTGTAGATGTGCGATACTGTCTCAGATTTTTCAGTTTAGGGTCCAGGTCCAAAAAAGGGGGCCAAAAAGGGACTTTTGTGCAAAATTGTTTGAAGGTGTGAAAAGAGAAGTATTACAAAAAGAGTATACAGAAGGTGGACTAAAAATGATAAATCTCAATTTGTTTATGGTAGCTCTTAAATCTACATGGATAAGAAGAATTTTTGAAAAAGAATGTAAATGACAAAATATAGTAATGTCTATGATAGATCAAGATAAATTATTTAAATATGGTAATTATACCCGCACTTTCTGAAGAAAGTTCTGGTATATTGTTATACTCCCCGTCTGTCCATCACAATCCTTGTGACTGGAACTCCTACATTTTTTGTTTCAGGTGTTTCGTTTTGGTTTTAAATGATTGCTTATGACTTGTAGGTGTGCAGTAAGGTCTTACATTTTTACCTGCGTCGCCAGCAGCGAGTGCAGGTCTAGTAACCGCTCGACTCTGTCCATCCGTCCGTCCATCCGAAACAAATTTTCGTCAAAGTTTTCTTGGCTTCTATGGAAGGGATTGATTTTATATTTGGTCTGGAGCTTGATAATGTTGAGTTGTACCGTGTAAGCAATTTTCAGATCTGCCGTGCAGCCACTTCCTGTTTGCCGATAGTTTGAAATTTTAATATACCCACTGAACAGAAAAAACTTTCGTCAAAGTTT
>JAOXYJ010018523.1:0-12630 GCA_028566555.1 Lithophaga nigra
CAGGACACGAAAACACGACAGAAATCTTAGGCTAGTGGTCATGAGTCGGTTGCCTTAACCACTGTGCCACGCAGGCCCATGTATTGTGTAATATAGCTTTGGTTGTCCACCAACTGGAGACATGGAAACATAGCGATGATTTTCTTTTGTGAATCTGTTCGTATGTTTTTTTCTGAATTTATTATTTTGACGTGAAATATGGACGTACGTCGCCTTTATAAGTTTTATCGTCTAACTGATCTGTCAAAATTTATCAATGTTAGACATACACAATTCCTGTCATTTAATTCTTAAATGACACTTCCTTTTCAAAGTTTCAGTTTTAAAAATAGGATAGAGAAAGAGAATAGTTGTAAATTAGTGAACTTGCCTATTAAAGAGGATATAGCATAAGTTTGAGCTCTGTATTTACGAATAAATACAAATGAAAAGATCACAGTTGATGTGGTTTTGCTTTCCTTTCTTTATCTGTAATCAGGAACCCTCCTTTTTATTACATTATATGTGTAGTAGATTGCAACTAACTAAAAAATTGTATTCAGTATTTGCAGCCCCTACAGTGGCCTTCATATTTGCGAGAATCGGACCTCTCCATTAAATCTCTCCTTTTGTATAGGGTTCAATTGACTGGGAATATCAATATTGCTTGGCAGCAACCCATCCAGATGCTCTGATTTCCAGAAATTGTAAACTTCTGTTCAAACAATGAATATAACAGTTGATTTTGATGGACTAAGATAATGATAATTACTTTGTAATGTTCCAGTCAGAAGCTTTGATTTCTACTTTGTCTATAAATATTCTGAGCAGATTGAAATTGACTGAGAATATTGGTATCCTTTTATAATAGCCCTACACAGGCTAATGTTTTATTATGGGTTTGGTATTAAAATGTAAAGAAGTATCTGATCCAAAACAGGTCTTCCGATGTCGGATTCATCCGTTTGTTTGGTAAATATTCACAGTGCATTTCAGTGTCATGCGAACATTTATATTACTTTGTATTACCCTGTAGTAGGTAAAACAGAAGCTTTGGTGTCAGAAATTGAAATCGGTTTTCAATATACTGAGAAAAAAATTGTATTAATTTGCAGTAGATAGAATGATAAGTTACCGAAGTTAATAATATCTTTAATTTAGACGGCAAGAAGATATCATTTTCAACAAAAAATCGAACACAAATACAGATGAAGAAGTATAGAGATATTATACTAAAATCTATTAAAACTATTAAAAATTATTTACTTCTGAGAAGACTGAAAAAGTCAAAAATTTGATATATTAAAAAAACTATTACCAGTATAATTAATCATGATAGATGAGGGTAGAACGTTTAGATAAAAAAAAGTTACATAAAATATGTCATGAAGGTATAGAATTCATAATCGGAAATATCTGAACTGTACCCTGCAACAAAACGAAAATAAGAACTATGGAAACAAAACATCTGAAAAAAAATAAATGCACGTTACAAAAATAATCATAATTATAGTAAAGTGCTTGGAACACTTGAGATACATTAATCGTCAAATATTTAACCTGTTTTAAAAGCTTTTGATAATCCTGCAACCTGGGTTAAAAAAACCTTTTTAAAAAATCTGTTTTGGTATGGAACAATATTCTGTCAAAGTTCAAACTGTGAACTCGGAACTAAAAGTAAAATCTGTTTCATCAGTCCTTTGATTATCCATGACTTCAAATCCAAAACTTTATTGTATCTCTGAAGACAGCAAGGAACAATAATATAATTTTTTCCACTCAAACTAAACGAGATATAATAAATAATAAATCCGCGATGGTGAGAGAGAGAGAGAGAGAGAGAATCACATTTTCGACCGGCCATTTGTACGTTTTATTATATCCCGAATAATGTATAATGTCACCCAATATCCTGGAGCTAATCCGCATCATGGTGTTTGTGAATGCCCTCTCGGTTTTAAAGTACCACCAAACTATGCGTAGTTTGAAATTATTTTGTTGTCATGTGTTTGAAAAGTTGATTTTGCATAATAGAAAAACTGTCTTTAACTTTCATTTTTCGTATAGAATGTTAAATAGTTAAATCTTAACTTCGCACTTAAGCAAAAAGAAATAAATGAGTGTATACTGGTGGCATAAAAACCTTACGTACGTCACCCCTCCTTTTTTGGCTAATGGCCTACTTTCCAAAATTTGTTGAATTAATGTATATTGACACACATTGCTTAACTATTCGCTAAACGTATGCATGAAAACACGTCTGTATAAGTGAAAAATATTTTAAGAAAGCCATCTATCAGAATTTAAAAGAAATATGATTCTGAATCCATATTATAGACAGAAAAAAATATTTATACTGTTCGATCACTTTCGGTCGAAATTTCTTTACGCTTCAATTGATCTAAAATACAACATGTATAAACAAACATATGTGCATTATATAAAGAGTTGTCATGCACCACGGAACATAACATAAAGGGGGAAACGCACTGTTTCTATTTTTACAATTATGGGGACGACCATTTGATTTTCTGGGAGGAGCTTGGAAGATTTTGTAATTATAAATATTTTGATTTTGATTTTCATGAAAATAAATAATTTGATCCTCGCAGTGAAGAAAAAATATTGGCCTCAATTTCCCTCTAGCCACACACTCAAATCATGACTTATATGGAAATAATTTTTCTTTGGCTTCTTCGAAAAAATTTACTTAACAAGAAACAGTTGAAAATAAATAATTTGATCCACAAATATCTTCCACCTCCCCACCACGCTGAAAATCAAATGGTCGTCCTAAAAAAAATACCCTATTTACGATTATAGTTTTGTAAGTTCTGAGTAAATTAAGCCCTATTTAGACATTTATTCACAAGTTTTGCACATGTTAATGCATAATCAACAACCCCCTCCCAAAAAAATGCAACAAACACGCGTGTGTCTAACAACGTCTCAGCATTAGTTTGAACAAGTCGGTAGAAACTTTATACATGTATTTCAAATTCAATCTTACTTAGCGTCTTAAAACCTACATTTATTATTCAATAGTACTGAGATTTGGGTTATTCACGGCCAACAATTCGTTCGTGACCCACTTTTAATGTATTTGTTGAATATAACGCGTTACCGATGTCAGAATTTCGAACACCTCGAAACTGATTAACGACTCCAAACCCGCTAAAAACAGCCAACTTTGAAGTACAATATAAAATACAATAAATTTTATGCGAGATAGTCAATACATTTGTTGAAAAGAAGAACCTTTCATCTGCTTTTGTGATTTTTTTCTAAAGTTTTTTGTTTATAAGCAAAAAAGTGTAGCACTTTTAAATGAGACAACTATAATGCACGTATTCATTCTTTTCACGCATAATTCAGATATTTTTGGGAAAATTTTTTGCATGCATATGTTAAATATTATAAAACGCATACACCTATAACGAAATATATTTAAAGAGATGTATTTATGAAACTTTTGGAACCCATAGCAACCTTCATAAATAATTGAAAGCACTTTTGTACCTCATTTAATGGGAGAGTTTGCCAGTCAAACGGATATCAGACTGAAAGTTATTCCTCTTTGCATATATATTGATATGTATAATGTATATTTGTTATATTTGTTACAAGGTTATTTAATTAAAATGAACGCTAGCTGGTGTTTCATACTGTATTATTGGTTCTTTCGACCAGGGTATAAACAACTTACTCAGTAAATCGTACTAAATACAATAAAATGGTCTGTTTTAATGGGGAACGTATTTTATTGATTTCTGTGTTGAAAGACTACTCCGACGGATGGCGGATTAGGACCACAATTATTTCAAACGATAACGATGTCTGTCTGTGTTTAAATCTGTCGTCTCCAGTTTATTTCACCATCAGAAAAACATAAACATACATACTTTCTCTCACTAAGATACAGTCACTTTTAGAAATTAAAATCATTTAAATAACTTTTAAATATTTTTCCACCCATTAAAAAATGGTCTGAGAATGAGTTCTTATTCAAGCCAAGAACTATCACACCTGCCAAAATCATTTTTAGTGATTATTAATACTCTTTCCACTTAACATCAACAATTTACAATTAATTTATGTCGATATTAACGTATTGATACATTTATCTTGTACCTCTAAGAAAAAGGGATTAGTACATTTATTTCTGTGTGCAAAGTTTTGTTTTCTTTTATACAAGAGAAAACAGTGACTACTGAAATTAAGATAATTAGACTATGTTTCAGTTACTTAAAATAATGGATTTGATGGTCCTACACATTAATTACGGAATCGAAAACTTCAGTCATTTGGCAGAATTTTTATAAAGACTATACACTTCTGATGCCATTTCAATTTCTTCCGAAATGTTTTCAATATTAAAAAATAATTAATTTTTAAATTTTTTCCATGTTAGTTAATGGGCATTGATTCTTGAACGTTTCCTTTTAATATTGGTGGTCAGGATAAAGGTAAGTCTGTCCACTAATTAGTACCCCTTTACCCACAAGGTTTACCGATCAAATTGGATTAAATCATCTAAACTGCTACCCCTAAAGCTGGACTTAATTATTTACCTGGTGAGTAAAAAGTGACAGTTTTTTTCACATGTTAAGAGAAAAAACTCCAAGACCTTCATTACATCTGCTTAAAGATTTTGTCAATTACGAACAGTCTAAACATACAAACAAACTTTTGTCAAATTTAGATGGATAATAATGAAATGCCAGACGTATATTCTATTATTTACAGGAACTGAAACAAAGTTTAAATGTTTAAAACAATCGACAGAAAATATTTGGGTCATACGAATGAACTGGATATCTTGATATGTGCAATGTGTTCCCTGGTTTAATTATTTTTCATTTAGGTTTAAGATTGTTAAAGACATGTGTACTAGTTTGATCCGTTTTAAATAGAGATAAATATAGTCACATGTCAAACGCACTGAAATTCATTCATAAAAATCCACATCTGCCAAGGTCATTATATACAATGCTATTTAATTACTCGACCGTTAAAGAAATGTGTAATACCGGTGTAGCATGACACTTAACAATAGTATTATTTCTCGCTTCCGCATCTTTAAAATATTTCTAAAAATTAACAAAGGATTTATGATCGAAAATATCTATATACAAATATACGTTATTAAACATTAAAAATAAAGAATGCACAGACAGGACACGTGCAGATACTATTAAGAGTGGATACATTACATGTATTTACAAGGTGGTCAAACGTTTGAACCATACATAAAAACAATTTGTTGAAGACCTTACTGTGACTTTAAGAAGCAGACCAACAATAAAAGTCCTGTTCCTTTACCTGAATGTCATCTTGTATATTATATGGGATTTTTTGTCATACAGATTTGCACTTATCCCTTAATATCTCATACACAATATTAATCGTAAGCTGTATGACAAAAGCCATACATATATATAAAACAAATAGACACATAGAGAAACAGAAATTACATGTATACATTTTTTAAGATAATTATCTTTTGTCCCTTTCTTAATTGCTGATCATAGTGTGACTACTTGTTTTTATCTATCTTGTTTCACATTCTTTTTTGATATACAATGGAATAACCATAGTTTCACGGCGAGTTCGCTTGCTTTCTCTCCTGGGTATCCTTTGTAAAGTACAGTTGATTCTCGCTATCTCAAACTCTTTTATCTCAAAATTCCTGCTATCTCAAAGTAATATTTTGTTCCTAATGCAGTATGGTGCGTTATATTTACTCCTGATATCTCAAAATTTCTGTTATCTCAAACTAATTACGTCTGTCCCATCAACACTAGTTTAGGAAGTTACAATGAATTTATCTGTATGCATCTCATTTTTCTTAGATAATGATTTTGCCTTATCCTGCTTACAGAAAACAACATAGTTTAATGAGGAATTCTTAGAGCACAATTTTACAATAAAATTGTTAACATTGTTTGGTCTCTTTTATTTTTGTGATATGTCTACCTTTACTTTTTTCGACGTAACATACTGTATGGACCAACATTTGAGTTTGGAAATACTTCTTTCACTTTTAGCAATGTTTCGTGCATACATAGTGTTAACCTGATAACTTGCCAATACATATCACAATTTGTTTGGTGTTAGGTTTAATACTGTCAATAGAAACAAGGTATATTGAGGCAATTATTACGTTATCCTAAAATTGACTTACATTAACTTATTGTTACATAAAGAGCCATTAGGTTAAAAAAATCTTCATTCTGCAAAATATGAAAAATTAATATCACTTCTTACATCACCTTAACAGAACAATGTTTTGTTTCCCATCAAAAATTGGTGACTTAACTGATTGCAGACCGGTTATTTATATCATGTCAGTTGTAACAGAAGATCTTAAGAAGTATTGTGATAAAGCTTATTTGATGAGTTTAACATTTGCTAACCAGTGAAAAATGGTCATTGAAATTCTATATTTTCATTAATGATAAATATTTTGTGTATTTTTTTTTTAATTCTATCTTGTAAAGAACGATTTTTTTTCATTCAAAACTGAAAGACAGCCTACGCCTGTCACTATAAAAATATGCGTAGAGTGCATAAAAGACGTATATTGTACTTTTTGAGGAAGCTTTTCTAATTCTAAAAATAAGAGCAGGGAAATTGCAGGCTAGTTTTTCAACAAACAATTGGCATTTTGGGGGCACAATTGTACGTCTACTTATCTTTCTACTCGTATAAAGCTGAGTTTATCCGAGACTTTGTAGTAATAAGAATTTAACCCGGTCTTTCAATGTCTTTGTCAACATATATTAGTATTAGATGTTTTGTTTCACCCATTGAAAGTTACTGCATTTGTATTCACATCATATATGTTTCAAGTGATATACAGATCACAATAGCTACAACCAAATAATCTTCAGATAAAAAGTTATTTATGGAAACTGACATAGAAAATATCTTGTACTAACCAATTTAAACAAGCGCTTTTTCAATCATTTGAACATTTAAAAGCTGTATGCATCCCCTGCTTCACCTGCACATGATATCTATGTACGGTAGATGATCAATATTTTAGATGTTCTAGGTAGCAAGATTTCTTTCACATAGGGTTCTTCTTGTTTTAAAAAACTGGAATTATCGGCTAAGGATGATCATCACAGACTGGTTGATTTGTACAGAAATTCCACGGACAAATTTTATAACTGAACATTATCTTTGATATTTTAAAGAAAACGTAAAGTAGGGAATATTATGGCAATATTCACTTAACGTATTGAAAAAGACATTCTTCAGTAGTGATGACGGTATCATTAACCAATTATTATTACTACCAGTTAACGCCAGATATGAAATTTAATACCTTCACAGATACTGTATCAATGTTATAAAGTGACATTAACGGTAGGAATGCATGACAAATTCCTCCTCTCAAGCTAAGCAGAATCCCTAGACAAAGATCTGTATAATTATGGTATCTTACGTCACCATATAATGATTACTTATGACAAATTCTTGTTAAAATTATGAGTTTCTTTGAATGAATATTGAATGCAATATTTCCCTGTACTTAATTTCCTTAGTAAACATATTTATAGTTTGTTCTGTTGATTTATCTTCAATCCCTGATCTTAAGTTAATATTTCCGTCATACGTTACTGTAAAAAAAGTAAAAATATAATAAAAAAAGTATTTGTTGAAATGTTTACACCTATCAGAAAATAAAAAATGATGCAGTATTGCAAAAAATTTAAAAGCGAACCATTAGAGGGTTTGTTCTGCAGCAATATGCTACGCGCACATAGCTAAAATGCAAAACCACAAAATATGATATTTTTATTTGTATTGACAAACAAGAAAATATCATACAATGTGCTAAGAGTAACGCATAATGTGTGAGCCAGACAGTATAATATTTTTTGCGAAAATGACAGCAAACAAAATTAAATTTACATCAGACAGTATCATATAAAATTCTAAATAAAGGAGATTATTCAGCGTGTTACACTGACCATACATATGATAATGAGTTTTTTAATTGGTGGTAGTGATCAGGAAGGGACCTTAATGACCCAGCTGATTAGATTACAGATTTATAACATGAGCCGCCCGATCGCTTATGTTATGTAATGATTTTTAGACTCAAAAACAAGGAAAGCACTTAATTCAACTGGACGGATATCAAGGCTTTCTCCCCCTAATAAATCCAAATCTGTAAACAGTGCCGACCTAACAAACTATCGATAAACAAAAATAGCAGAAAATACGGGCAATATATCACCTCGTCAAACAGATAAGCCATTGATATATAGTAAATGGTATATTAATATCTGCATCCGAACAAAATAATCTGGACAAATAATACATCCCTAGGTATAACAACAATAAAATATTTTATGCTGAAAGTATCTTTGCTTAATAATGGAAAGTGTATTTCACTGTTTTGTTTTAATCATTTAGTCTGATGATGAAAGAACATTCTGTGTGAATTTACAAAGTACCCATAAATGAAGTAAAATGCTATCTTTTCTAATTATCCCTATGGACTTTTCTTGAAAACTGATATGTGCATCACGGAAATATTTTAGTTAAGTACGTACAACAGTGACTCATACAAACGTTTATATAGAAAATGTGAATAAATGTCAGTAAGAATAACGTGACAGGCAGTAAAAATTAGGTATGTCTTTATAATTGAAGCCAGAAAGTGTTACGGAGCAGCTTTAAATTGAGGAAAAGTGACACAAATTTACTACAATTGGAGTTCCTTACGAAAATGAAACCTTTCCATCATTATACTTCATAGAAAAATATCAAATAAAGTTAAAAGGGAAATTTTGTGGAAATTTTTTTATGGCCCCATTCAAATATCTGATTACTGATGCAACGGGATCTTTATACTTCTGCGAAGCTACAGATTAAAACAAAAATGAATATCAATTAAAATTTGAAAATCAGATTTATTTATTGAACGCTATGAAAACTTAAAAGTTAATATGTGATGTTTTGTGTAATATTCTTCAATAGTTTTAGCATGTTTAGCTATGCTTAATTGTCACATTGATGAATTTGATGCCGATGTTTTCCTTTTATAAACCAAAATAAACGACCGTTTTTAGAGAATATTTCTGTAATAAATGCATTTTTCGTAACAACAGAATAGTTTTAGTTTGGACGTAAACAAAGGGCGTCGGTTACGAAAATAAATTTCAAAGTTGAAACTTTTGATAGTCGAAAACTATCTTTTCTGGAACTAAACTCTAATAATTTGAGCTTTTTTCAGGGGAGGAGAACAACTTACTGCACTTTGTCAAATTTTATTTTATTTATAATCGCAAATTGTACTTTGCTTATTTAACGATACCGAATGTAGATTTATAGTTAAATAATGCATAAAAGTAAGTATATTCATCGTGCCATTCAATACATAATATGTATGATAAAAATATAATTTTTTTAATTAATTGAAAACAAAACAAAAAAACAATAAAAATGCAAATCAAATAATACATATTCTAGTTGCTTATTATTATTTTTCTTTAGTGTTTAAAACTTTTAAATATTATCTGAACATGAGCACAAGTATGTCACAGAAAAGTATCTAATGTAAAAGGAGTGGGATATCTCTTAACGGGACGTCATTTACTAATGTCTTGCCTTAATACGTCGGTACTCCTTTAATTTCCTCATGCTTTATTATATTGTATTATTATTTACACACATTTGCTTATATCACTTAGTTGGATACACTGAAAGTTCATTTTGTTTTCTCCGGAAATTCATGTTTTCAACTCCGTATTATCTCTTATAAAAACTAAATAGTGTTTACAACGCTGGACACAGGTTAATTTAATTGTCTTATGCTTTCACTGTAGGTTGAAATAATATTTTCTTTATATTTTATTCATTTAAATCTTTCTTTGGTCTTTGGTAAAAAAAAACATAAATATTTGTTTATTAATTATTGTGTGGTATTTCCCGAATAATTTTTGCTCATATTGCGTTCGTCAGTCTAGGTTTTTCAATTTATGATTTCAGGAAGAAATTTTGATATGTTTCATAATAAAGAAATATATGTATTTTATTTATAATAGTCAAGAATGTCTCAATTTTTAAATATTATTTTTAAATAAAATTTTCTTTGCTCTTCTATCACTGTTCGTGAAGTATGTAATCGTTCATTTTTTCTTTTGCTGTCTCCGGAATACCCGATATTTTTATTACATTATTTTATTTGTGAGCTGGTTAGTAATCCTATATCAATAGGCTAACACGTGTCAAAGAACGTGTAAGAAACTGCCGTTAAAACAATACAATAGTCAGAACAAAACACCGTCTGCAAGATCTTTTATATTCCCATTAAACGGCAAATATTCACTCTAAAACAAAACAGATTTGTATAAAAGGTGACATTGGCATAAGCAACATTAATCTGGAGTTCCGAAAATGTAGAAATTTTGTAACTGTTGAACAAGTACGTTCAATTCCCGTAGGGTCGATACGTACTTCAATTTGCCATATCGTTTGTACCATTCAGAAATGTGTCAAATCTGATCTTGTCTCCGAGTTTGAAAATTAGGTTTCTTGATGTTTTACGCTTCCTCCATTTTTTCAACATACAGAGAGTTTTAATCAGGGATTGTATGGTCGTAATACAGTCAATAGATGTAAAAACATATAGTTTCGTGATTTCGCTAGCTCTTACTTAAAAAACAACAATCTCATTTTCCAGAAATAACAGCCATTGTAGATGTCTTTGACAAATATAACATCAAAAAGTTTCTTATTTTGCTGAAAGATAACGTCGGTTTCCTGTCTCTGGTAGGACACAGAACCTGTCAGAATAATTAAGACTCATGTATGCTTGATTGGAAATTTCTTGGAAACAACAAAACAAGCGGACATTAATCTCTTTCTTTGCAGAGTCCAACACAGCCTTTGTCTCATGGACAGACAAGCTCTCAGGAGCCTTCAGAAATCCTAAGGTCGTGAAAAAATTTCTATTGACCAAGTCTCAAAGAATTTGTGTTCGTGTAGATTCAGGAAGATGTAGATACTCGTGTCCTGTTGCGTGCTTTATCTGGTTACAAACAATAATACGTAATCTGTCAGGAGCCTTCAGAAATCCTAAGGTCGTGAAAAAAATTTCTATTGACCAAGTCTCAAAGAATTTGTGTCCATGTAGATTCAGGAAGATGTAGATACTCGTGTCCTCTTCTGGTTACAAACAATTAACAATTTCACATTTAACATAGAGTGATAAAATGTTCAGACACTGATAGTTTCCCACTCTGTATCCATTATTTTCGTCTTTTGCAACACACAAATCAGCTTTTTCATCTGGCGGAAAGAGTTACCGGATCAAAAAACGGTAAGCGGTATATCCCGGTGTATGAGATTTTTATCCAGTATTACCCTTCCAGACTTTGTCATCACCCCATGCTCTGACTGATTGAAACCAAACCTCAGCTGATTTTGGAAGTTTTTTAAAGTTTGTTTGAAAATATACGTTCTTCCAAATATCATCTGAAGAACTATTTGTTTAGGTGCCGCTTTGATTTTGATACTGCGATTAACTCATTGAGAAATTAAGTTCCTAATTTATATTCCCCAAAAGGAAAGTCTCATCATGTGATAACGATTCACATGAGTTGTATGTCATAATGGAAACATATTTTGAGAACATGCATTGAGACAAAAGGGGTTTTTCTGCCATTATCAATCTAAGCCACCAGTATAAGAAGAATTGCAAGAAACGCACTACCAATCCGATTTTCTACAGTCAATTAATTTTTCACGAATGCGTGATGGCCCTTAAATGAAAATCGCTTGTATTTATCCAAGCCATCTTAGATTTGGTCTACAAGATCGTGACAAAAATATATAAGGAAGCGTATTTCGACAAGCCAAATTATTCTGCCGGTTGTATATGTGCCTAATCTGTGATTCCCATCAGCAAAATTCAAATTTTCTTTCGAAAGTATAAAGACCAATACGCAGAAAAAATCATGAAGGATTTCGTTCGGAATCTAACCTCGGAAAATCTTTGTCTTTCGTTTCCCTGAACAAAAAAACAAACAAACGTGCAAACCTATTAATTTCGGACGGAGATTACCAAATCCTATTAAAAGGACGACGACGATAAGAAGCTTTCGCACGAATTAAAGGAAGATTTCGAGGCCTGTCATCACAGAATTGTCAACCCTGCAATTCTGCAATGGCTAAAGGACGTTACGATCAAGCATTACGTGTCGAATCATGTAAAAAGTTACATGAAGAATAAGATTTACAATTTTAACGAGACCGTCGAGAAATTAATATTCGACCAAACAAAACAAGCGCATCTCTTGTACAAGACTACGCACGACAAATTGATCAATACCTTCAACCGAACGGAGGAAGATATGATGGATAAAATGTTAAAAAATTCAAGGCCATGTATCAGTACCGTGCTGGAAGAAAATGCTAACGAATGGCACCGTGTCTTACCCGGAAGAAGTAGGAAAATGAAAAAACGACGTGGATATGATGAAAGAGAAACCCGTCTTCATCAAAGGAGCCAGGGTGAGTCGAGTGGTTAAGGTCGCTGACTCATAACCACAAGACTTACACCGCTGTCGCGGGATCGAGCCCTGCTCGACCCGCTTCAAGTGTAAAGGTCACCAGACAACTACCCAAGGT
>JAOXYJ010018633.1:0-12630 GCA_028566555.1 Lithophaga nigra
ATTGTTTCTCGATATTGTGTATTCCAAACGAATTTATGAATCTGGAATTTCGGTATACTACGCTTCCTTGTACTTTGGTTTCCATATTTTTAGACCTCGAGCAAATGCTCATAAATGCTCGAAATGCGCATATTGTGAACTAAATTTGGTATCATAAATTGCTATTTGAAAACCTCGTTCATTAGAACAGATGTTACTATAAAGCCAGGCTATATTTGACATTCCAAACATTACACCGGAAACAGAATGATAATTGTAAAAAACGGCTAAGAAGTTCGATAATATGAAGTTCAGCGTGAATATTGCTGTCTTAATTGTTGTAATTGTACTAAACTGTTCAAAATTAAATTTCTTATATTACATGCCTTTTCATAATGTTAATGTTTATTTTCAATAATCTATCCCGAGGATGCCATGTTTGGAATGCTGCACTAGTTTGGCTATTGTTGAACGCAATATGTGCAATAAACGATTACTGATGCATAAAAAATTTTATACCTCGATAGACGTATCAAGCTATATTAATCTAAATGAATTTTTTTTTCATTTACGTGTAATTCTTCCTAGGTTATTTCAACCGAAATATAACTTGCTGCATTTTGAAAATCAGATTATGTTTTAATTTTGAACTGAACAGTGAAATGTTCTGTATCCAGAAACAAAAGAAAAACAACAAAAAACCGTGACGCAAAGTAACACTTCGACAAATTATCCTGATATGGCACAGGTGCTAAATACTATTCGGTTTGGTTGGCCAACAGACCTACAACTCTCAGGTTTGAAAGAACTGAACCTTCACATTACAATAGATAACACTGTGATAAGTAGCTAAAACACAAAAATAAAGTTGGACAATAACATGAATACGTTATTCAGAAAGACTGAACAAAATGAAATATCTCTTGGTGAATATTTGTTACCTTCTGTTTTACACAATGATAGGAAAAAGCTATTAATATTAATGTATTATTTAATTTATCATTATATTAACGAGTCAATTATATGAATCCTTAATCAGTAATTTCGTCAAATGACGCTGTTAAATATGTTTATAAGCGCTTCCTGATTCTTTCCCCAATCTAAGGTTTTAACAATAATGTCACTAGGGAAGCAAAGTAATTAAAATTATATTTAGTACTTACTTGTTCTAATGAAAATACTTCCTAGTTTTTGTGCACTTTAGAAGAAGAACTACATCAATCGGTATTTACACTGATTCATCCAACTTAATTATCCATTAGCTCTAGTGATGGCATTCTATACCGGGAAATAATACACTTAACATTTGCTTGCATGAAAGACCGCCGACAGAAATGGTCTCAAGTGAATGTTTAATTGTATAAATGTGACGGGGATGTCTAATAACTCTGCATGTCGAAGAAAACTTCGATTCTCAACCCACATTTACCATTTAGGATACAATGTATTGCAGGTTAACCTGTCATTCAGTTCCAATCAAATACATCTTTAATGTTGAAAAACAAAGCATAACATACATCATTTGCTTTTAATAAATTGTTACATGTTTGTGTTTGGTAAATTACATGGAACACATAAATTGAGAATTGCTACCAAGAAATCGCTCAGGTCAACAATTTACCTTTAATTAGTTTGGATAGTTGCATAGTTATAAAGTGTAATGACTAATAATGTCTACGCTGGAATCAACAGAATGCCACAAAAGAACAAAAGATCAAGAAAGTTTGTTTAATATCAATGCACTCCATACAATAAGGGGAAAATATATTACTCCTAATTGCACAATACCAAAACATATTGTACAATCACATGTGATAAAAAGACAGCTGTCATTTGATTAATTATAGTGAATATTACATCCACTAACTGGGTTTATGGTACCTATAGTCCTCTGACATAAATTTATAACCGCTGCATAGTTCAAAACGTTTGCTTCTATTAAGGAATGATGAACTGGAACATGATCACACAAACGACTACCAAGACTGGTTTCAAGTGAGCGTTTAACTTTTGCATTGGGAGAATGTAATTTTCTCTATATAAAAAACTTCTATCTACGTGACTGACTAATAATGACAAATACAGGACGTAATGGACGTTAAGAAGTAGCGTCTTTTATGTCAACCAAATGTAAATCACTAAATATGACTAAAGCAAAGCACTGTCATTCGCGGTTGTATTGCTATCTACACAAATAATTACTGATATGAATTCCTGACGTTTTTACCTGTTCTCATTGCAACCAAATAGCTAAACGAAACATTATCATTATCAAGGATTCAAAATCGCAGATAGCAATTTTATTGCATACGAAGTGCTTTTATGGATTAACCTTAATCATATACGATTATGGCTAAACATTCGGAAACCAAAAAATATCAAAAAATTGAGAGCACAAAAATCAAAACAGGCCTTAAAAGAATAGCAAAAATATGGGTTAGGTCAACTTTGCCTGAGGGATATGGATGCAGGAAATTTTATTTTGACCGGAACCACAGTTGTTCAATAATGTATATAGTGAGATCGGCAAAAGGAGTGATTTCTCTTCGACCAAATAAGTGCCGACCTTGGTTATCTAGTTTTTAATAGATTTTTGAGTTCCTAACAGTCCTTACTTATGAACTACTTGTGGACCGCATTAAGGTAATGAAGTGGACTTTTTGTGGAATCATCTGCAAAATAGGAGATGAAACGCCCCTGGATAATTAATTTAATTTAGTTTGTGAGAGATAACGTTTTCAGAATTGAAAAAAAAATCATTTAAAATGATTACATGCACGTGTATTGTTTGAATCAAAGGGAATTTTCATCCTAGTTCTAGTTTACCCGTTTGAAAATAGTTAATATTTCCATACAAGTGATAATAGAATAAAAAAGATATATTTTGGCAACTTTTCAACCACCACTGCTGTCTTAAGTGAAGGTAACTCACAAAACACAAAGTGATGCGTCCCAGAAACGTTTTAGTAACTATGCAAATGCAAAGATGAAACTAAAATATAACAAAATAACTTACTTATAATCACTGAAAAAAAGTGTTGTCCATAAAGTCTTATTATGGTGCTTTGTTTCTATATTGTGATTTTTTGACAGCATCTTAGGGATGCACATCCGACCGAAAACACTGATTATTCAAAGCATGGTTTATGATTTATTATGCTTAAAACTGCTAAAAGCAGCAATCTCGAAGAGGTGAAAATGAAAAATTGATCTTTTTCTGGAACTTTTGAGTTACGTGCAATGTCTATAAGAATTAAGATACTGCTACTTTTGTTTGCTTCAATGTACATGTATGATAGCATATCGCTCTTTTTAGCGCAATGTGAAATAACGAAAAGAAATGAGGGAAAATGAAACAAAAGGTGATCGAATCCCTCATATTTAACGATAGTGGCAAAATATGAAACCCTAGTAGTGGTTTGGAGTAATAACATATATCGAGAAATTATTAACCAACTAGGATTTAATCTTAAAAGCTATAATGATACAATAACATGATGCTATAATAATATCGTCACGAATTCCTTGATTCCTCAAATTACCTTCAGTGATAGCTTTGTTAAAAGACCTTTTTTGTTGTAAACTTAGAGATAATAATTATGGCATGAAAAAATCCATATTTAATAAAGTTTCCCGTACAATCACAATGTGTTTTAACGTTACTTCTATAAATATCATAAATTATTGCAAAATTAATAAATTGTTTTTGTTATTCCCGTACAATCACAATAAAATGTGTTTTAGCAATACGTCTATAAATATTACACACTATTGTTAAAATAATAATAGGTTTCTGTTATTCCAGTTGATTTCAGTGCAAATGTGAGTACATTTTTTCATTGTACCAGTATTTGCGTGATGATTCCAAAATAAATACAGATGACAAATGAAACAGTGAGCAATGAGTTGTCATAGAAACCATTCCAAAAATGAAATATGTTAATTAAGTTGATCTTTTCACGAAATGCCTAACAGATAATCATTCAGAACACAGGTAGGTATAGTAATATTGAGTACATTATAAAAGCTGATGAAATGTCAAATATCTATTTTAGCGATGATATCTTTTTGAACAACTGAATTCTACATTTCAAAATTTGACTATTTCCGGATCTGACTATTACTGGACGTGACTTGAAGTCGTACGACGGGTCATGTTATCATAGACCGAGATGTTCACCCTGTCGGTGCACCTGGTCTCGCTCCTTTGGAACTTCGTGTGATTTCCTTTCCATTGGTTTCGGATTTGCTATTTTTTTCATGGATCAATGAGTTTTGATCTCTGGTTGGTATCTACTGTTTTATTTTATTTTATTTTATTTCGTAAGTAAAGCTAAATTAAAAGCTAACATTTAATAACAATCTATGATACCAAATTTAGTGCACAATATGCGCAATTTATGATAAGGCAAGCCAAAATGCATTTAAAATTGAAAGTTCATACTTGTTTTAGGAGAAATGTGGGTAAAATTATATGAAGTATCTCACTTCTAGCAACGTTTCAGCAATGAATGGCAACTGTCACTGAAAAATACTGACACTAAAAATCAATCAAGTTACATGTACTACCTCTTGTGGATTTTTGGTTCTCAAGACGAGGTTAATGTCACCTTATTCAAACACAACTTTTCATAGTATAACCGAATAAAGGATTTAACACGGTGAAATTGGAGGACTGAATTAGTATGCATTATTTAATTAATAAGTGCACCAACAACTTTTAAAGAGTCCCAAGATGTCTCATTCTGGTCATTAGCAGTTAATTACGGTTCCCAGATAAAGTTGATGACGATCATTTTGAAGGCTATCAATACCTTTAACATGATTAAACAAGTGTGATAGTTTCAGTCCGTTGGAAAGTTAATTACGAGTTTCTGTACACTTTTTGAAAGATCATGACAGTCGAACATTTTCGTGTTTGTCTTGTTATTTGCAAAGCTTCTTCTCTCAGTCTTCATAATGTTTTAATGTCATCTCATCACTCTGAAATGACGTCCTGAAGCATTTCGTCACATGAACTACATCCAACAGAACTGATCTCAAGAGAATGTTCAATTATATAAATGTGACAGAGATGTATGGTAATATGGAACATAAAAAATAAATTCAATTTCAACCCACATTAACTCTTTATAATACAACAACCAAGCACAGATACTGGTTAGCATCCAAACAATTTTATGATGGAAGAAAATGAAAGTATCAAGTAAATATTTAGAATTTAACAACATTTACAGACGTTTGTGGTGATGTACACGAAATACATGAAACTAAGAAGCGGATCATAAAGTACATTGGCCAATGGGTTCGATTTTTGATACTTGTTGCTGATAGTGATAAAGGTGTTCAAACTGACCATTGGTTGTTGGGGTTTATCGTCACTTTCAGCAATTTTTCAGCTATCTCGTGACTATCAGGCTTACTGGGAGAGGAAAGCCCGAACACTTACCAGCTGACTCGGTGAAACCCCCGACCTTGGGCAGGTGTCTGGTGACCTTAACACATGAAGCGGGGCTAGTAGGGGGTCGAACCCGCGACAGCGGTGTTAGGCTTGTGGTTACGAGTCAGCGACCCAGGCCCTGACCATTGACAAAATACAATATAGCATAACGAAATAAAAATACTTAATGTAGTTCTAACATGTTAATGAGTAAAATACAAACGTATAACGATTATTATACTTAAAGAATACAGAGTCTTTAGTTGTGTGTTAACCTTCTCCAAACATAAATATCCATAGATTTGTTGTCATTTTAACATGGGCGGGAGCTGTCAAATTCGTTAATTTTATCCATCTATCTCTCGGCATAAAATTCAAATTAAACGGCCCCATCCATGTTAAAATTTCCAACAAATCTATGGCTTCCATGAATTATTTCTTAAATGTTGATCCTTCTTAATTCCCAACTGAAATTCCTGAAAATTGACATGTATATTATCAGAAAGAAAACGCTTTGGCACTATCAACTTCTAAGTATATTGCTACATATTTGATTCTTTTTTAAAATTGAAAAATTTGTAATGTCAATCAAAAATTACAAACATATTGCTGTCAGGATAAAAATTAAGGACAATAGTTAGAAAAATACAGAAAACAATGAGCACAGTTCAAATATCTCACACCCAATTTCTCAAAATCCAGGTTTTTTAAACCAAAAGTTTTTAATCCCAAAATACTTTGCAAAATTTGTTGTTATTTGAATTTAGCAATAGAAAGTGAATATAAAAATATCACGAAAACTGGGTAAAATATGAATGTGCTACTTAGGATACCAGGAATTATGATGATAGACACATCAAAAACATTATATCCCTTGTTACTTCATAGGGTGGGTTGTAATTAAGTTCAATCAATTCTTCATTTCCAGTTTTTCCCCTGTCAAAGAAACTTTAAGGCTAAAAAAGAAAACAAAACTAAAAGTTCTCAGAAAATCATCCAAAAAAATTCACATATACTGAAAAACTTTAATTATGCAACATGTCCAATGATTTTCTATAATATTAAAAGTCTGAAGGGTCAGAATGTTAAGCCTCAAGAGGAATTGATTAAAAAAGGAACATTGTATAACTTGACCTGCCCTCCACAATGCACAAGAAATCTTACTTGGACATTCCATTTCATTACAGGACTTTGATTCATTAAATGCACCATCACATGGAGCACCACCATGGTAAGGGCCATCACAGGTTCTGTTTCTCCACTGCTCACCTCCACCACATGTTACATTACACAGGTACCAGTCACTCCATTCACTGAAGATTCCATCCACTGAAATGACAACAGAACATAAAGCTCACAAATGAATATCCTCTTTCTTATAAAATGACAATATACATGTATGAAATTCACAGAAAACTCTTAAGTAGAAAACAGGAGGACAAATCATAAAGGAATAAAGAAATTTTTTGTACTGGCTCAAAATTTATTTAATGGATAAGGAAAAGTTTCAAATACCAGGTCATCCAATACAATGTGCATGGACTACACTGGAATCTGGAAACTTTATATAAAAAAAATACAGTATATTACACAATTACAATATACAGAGAATTGATGAAATCAGTTTATTGGTTACAAAGGAGTTGTGGATTGCAGATGTCACCCATTACTGTAGCAGCTCTTATGTACATGTATAGGTGAAAACGGTTGGTTAATAAGGGCTTAATGCCATTTTCCAAACATTTTGACTATTTTCTGATAACCAGTTTGTCCACATTACTAAGATATAAAATCACTGACCTATAGCAAATAACTGGTGAACTTCCTCAGACTATGTATGAGTTTAGTGTACCATGATATTTGTTATTGCCAGCCAGGTGTAAACTTACACAATGGAAGATGGTAGACTACAGTGATGTGACCAACTATCTAGACCATATTGCCCTCAGAGAATGGCAGAGTCAAAAAATATACACATGTACTATATTTTGGAAAAATATATGGTTACAGCCACAATACAGAAGGTTATAAGTTAATTGGATTATGTGAAGTTACATATGGTAAGTATGTGTGCAAATAAAAATGGTTAAAACTTATCCAGTCTTATTCAACTAGACTCCAGCAGTATTAAATAATGTAAATAAAAATTTTATTGTAAGTTGTTTCTGTATCAAATATCTCAAAGCTCCTGTTCTTTGGTGTCTCACACACCTAAGCTGATATACATGTATTACTAATTTTTATTAAATAAGTATTATGTGGAATTAGATATTCTGGCCTTTGAAACAAGACAGTAAAACTTATTTTGGTGTCTTCATGAAATCCTTTTACAACCCATTTTCTTCTATTATTTCTTTTTTCTTTGGTTTTATATTGTCTTCTTGTCGTTTTTGCGGTTTTCTGTTTCTGTCTTCCCAATTTTGCCTTGTCTACAGATTCTACCTTTCTGAGCTTGTTCCTTTGGTATTCTATTGCCGATATTCTCCACAGATAAAAGAACAGCATTCTAATGTTCCCCCCTCTCTCCACCCTTCCAATTTGATGCTTACAAAGGTATTTTTTAAAGATTTCAAAGGGCCATAACTCCAACAAAAATTTTGACTGGAACTCATCTTCAACCTTGACTGATATATTGTTATAAACTAGAGGCTCATCTGAGCCTGTATCACTCACCTGACCCATTACAAGAAACTGAAATGTTTCGGTTGATCTGTAATTGCATTTCTCATATGGTCTAATCACAAACTATATCTCACTATTTGGCGATCTTGAATATTCTGATGGTCACTAAAAACATATTTGATAAAGGACTGTCCAATGACCATTCATGCACAGTTTCGGTTGAACTGTCTCAGTGGTTTCCAAGAAGATATATCATCTTTAAATGAATTTCCTGTAGGGTACTATGTTTAACTATGTCCTGCAGTGGCAGCCATCTTGGATTTCAGATCGGCACCAAAAACATAAAAATGGTAAAGGTCTATCCAATGGCAATTTATGCACAGTTTCTGTTCAACTATCTCAATGGATTTCAAGAAGATCTGTAAGTGTTTTTCCCATAGGGTCCAATGCTAAACTAAGTCCTACAGTGGAGGCCATCTTGGATTTCAGATCAGCACCAAAAACATAAACTTGGCAAAGGAAGATCAAATGATCATTCCAGCACAGTTTTAGTTCAACTATCTCAGTGGTTTCCAAGAAGAAGATCTGCAAGTGTATTTCCCATAGGGTCCAATGTTAAATTATGTACCTTGGTGGTGGCCATCTTGGATTTTAGATCGGCACCAAAAAAACCAACTTGGTAAAAGTCTTTCCAATGATAATTTATGCATAGTTTCCATTTAACTGTCTCCATGGATTTCAAGAAGAACATCTTAAGTGTATTTCCCATAGGGTCCAATGATAAACTATGTCCTATGATATGGGCCATCTTGGATTTCAGATTGGCACCAAAAACACCATCTTGATAAAGGACTATCCAATGACCATTCAGGCACAGTTTTGGTTTCCACTGTGTCAATGGTTTCCATGAAAAAGATCTTTATATGTATTTCCATAGGGTCCAATGTTAAATTATGTTCCATGATGGTGCCCATCCTGGATTTCAGATAGGCATCAAAAACACAAACTTTGTAATGGACTATCCAATGACCATTCATGTACAGTCTCAATGCAACTCCTTCAGTGGTTTCCAAGAAGAAGTTCTTGAAATGCATTTCCCATGGCATAGGGTCCATTGTTAAACTATGTCCTGCGGTGGTAGCCATATTGGAATTCCGATTGGCATCAAAAACACAGTTTTGATAAAGGACCTTCCAATGTGCATTTTTGACATGTTTACTTTCAACTGTTGTAGTCATTTCCAAGAAAAAAAATCTTCCAAGTGTATTTTCCAATATGATACTTTGACCCACGGTGGCGGCCATCTTGTTATTCTGATTGGTACAAAAAAAACAAGTTTGCAGAGGACCACCCAAGGAACATTCACACCATAAAACAATTCCATTGCCAGTGTAATTTCTGACATGAAGATCTTTGAAATTTCACCTAATCAGAACGCATTATTGGCCCTGGCAGCCATGTCGAATTTCAGATCGGCACCAAAAACACAAACTTTGTAGAGGACCACCTAATGCACATTACTACCAATTTTGGTTCCATTTGGCTCAGTGGTTTCTGACGAGAAGATTGAAATGTGAAAAGCTAATGATGGACGACAGACCCCAAGTGATGGCAATAGCTCACATGGTCCTTTGGATCAGAGAAGCGAAAAAGTTTTTATATAAATTTCATCCAAATCTATTTAAATAACAGTGATTTCCATTTCTACTTAACAGTGGCTGTTGTGACCACCTTTATTTTGTAAAACCACCTTTCATTTCTCAAAGGTGGTTGTTTTTTTACCATAAAATTTAAAAGTATTGTGGAAAGCTAGCTAAAAAAATGACACCAATTCTGTCAAACAGCCTCCTATATATAAATGGAAAATCCTAAATATAAAATCTAGGCATAAGAGAACACACCATTTTTCATTTATTTTGAATTTCAAAGGCCATAACTCCAGCAAAGAATTGGTGCTCATTTTTGAACTTGAGTTAGATATTATTATTTAAAAGCTTTAATACAAATTTTATTTAAATCCATGAAGAAATGTTGGCATGAGAGTGTTTACAAGGCTATTTTCCCATATATTTCTGATTTCACAGGGCAAAAACAGCACTATTTCTTAAACTCATCTGAGATATTTTTATCAAAATGCTTTCATCTTAATTTCATTCAAATCCATAAGCAAATATAGTCATAAAAGCACTTACAAAGATATTACTCTTATATTTCTATTTTCAAAGGGCCATAACTCCCACAAAAATTTTTGACCAACACTATTTTCAAAGTTGACTGAGATATTTTTATTAAAATGTTTTCCTATAAATTTCATCTCAATCAATGAAGAAATGTAGATATGAGAGCACTTACAAGGCTATTTTTCTATATATTAATCTTTAAAAGGAGCACAACTCATACAAATGCCAACTGATTTTTTTATAGCAGCACAACTCCTGTAACAAAATCGATTGGGATTTGTATTCAAGCTCAACTGAGAGATCACCAACCTAAAGGTTTTGGTAACCTGGAGTAAAATCCACTGAAAAACAAAGACACTAGAGTGCTTACAATGATATTTTGGTCATTTTTTTATGTTCAAGAGGAATAACTCCTACAATCAATGTCAAAATTTTATTTGTTTTCAAAATCATGCGAGATATTCTTGATATAAAAATATTTGGTTTTTCCATGACAGCACAATTTACCGCAAGCCTAAAATCTCTCAAAACAGGGGCTGTTTGTTAACAATTGTTTTAGCTGAAATGCAATAACTGTGGCTCCCTCAATGGTCTGAAGTTAAACCCTAGGTTAAATGTTACTATCAAATGTGACAATCAAAATACATGTATATAATGACACTTGATATGATTGCCACATGAAATGCATGCTAAGGTATTAATAAAACAGAAATTTTTGAAGGAGTCGATGCTTGCCATGCTTACTGGAAAAATAAAAGCACTGAAGCATAATAGAAGAAACAAGTAGGAAAATAGTATTATTGGTGCCTGTTTATTCGTGCCTATCAATGTGAAAGTGTTTTTTATAAAATGTAAGATTCAGGATACTTTATCAAATACCAGTCAAGCAGAAAATCTGTAAAAACAGGTATACATAGTAAGTTTAATGTATGTAAAAACAGTATTTCATATTTTACTGTAGTCTTACAAATTTGAAAAGGCTAATACTTGATTGCATCTTTTTTCAGGTTTTAGATGTGTAAAAGTGTTGACCAAAGCACTTTACACAAAAAAATGTGCTTTCAGTCAATGCTTTTACATAAAACTACAGATCTTGTCAAAAGGAACTGAATGTAACTAGAGGTTCACCTGAGCCTGTATCACTCACATTGCTAACATGTTCCCATTTTAGCATGTCCATATATTCAATATATGTTCAAAGGAAACCTACATTCAAACAGTCTGCTGATTTATGTCTAATCTGCACAAAGTTCAATCAAACAGTTTGTAGAGGACTTTCCATACATTTCCATATATCATTCATGCAAATTTTGGTTAGAAGTGGCTCAGCAGTTTCAGATAAGAAGGTAAAGATGAAATTTCCCATAGAGTTCAAAGTAAAGTTACATGCCACCATTGCTTCCATGTTAACCACCAGATCAATACAAAATGAGGAATCTTTGTAGAGGACCATTCAGTCATCATTCCTATCAAGTTTCAGAACATTTGGCCTTGTAGTTTCAGAGGAGAAGATTTTTGAAAATTGGCCAATCAGAAACCAAAATTGCCTGTGTTAGCCATGTTAGCTGACCAATCTGCACCAAAGGAGGAAATTTTGTAGAAGACCTTCCATACATCATTCACACAAAGTTTGACTGGAACTGGCTGGGCAGTTTCAGGAAAGAAGGTTAAAATGCAATTTCCCATCAAGTTCAATGTAAAATTATGTGCCACCATTGCTGCCATTGTTAGCCACCAGATTCATATTAAATGAGGAATCTTTGTAGAGGACCTTCCAGTTATCATTCCTATAAAGTTTCAAAACAATTGGCCTCCTAGTTTCAGAGGAAAAGAATTTTCAAAATCAGCCAATCAGAAACAAGAATTGCCTCTTGCATCAACGTTAGTTGACCCATCAGCATGAAATGAGGAAATTTTGTGGAGGACCTTCTAAACATCACTGATACTAAGTTTGACTGGAATTGTCTCAGCAGTTTCAGAGGAGAAGGTTAAAATGCAATTTCCAATACAGTTCAATGTAAAACTATGTGCCGCCATTGCCTCCATGTTAGCCACCCGATTTATATGAAACGCGGAATCTTTTAGAGGATGTTTCAGTCATCATTACTACAAATTTTCAAAACATTTGGCCTTGTAGTTACAGAGGCGAAGATCTTTGAAAATCGGCAAATCAGAAACAAGAACTGCCTCTGGTGGCCATGTTAGTTGACAAGTTTGGTTGGAATTGGCCCAGCATGTTCAGAGAAGAAGATTGAATGTAAAAAGCTAACGACAGACAACAAATGTCAAGTGATGGCAATAGCTGACATAGTTCTGTGGACAAGGTGAGCTAAAAACTCCATCAATACTGGATAAAAACTTTAAAATCTCTGTAGAAAATAAAAATTTAGTGTAATCTATGATTACTAA
>JAOXYJ010018741.1:0-12630 GCA_028566555.1 Lithophaga nigra
GTCTCAGAACCAATCCATATATACGGTTTATAGACCGTTACCTTCTCAGAACCAATCCATATATACAGCATATAGACCGTTACCTTCTCAGAACCAATCCATATATACAGTATATAGACCGTTACCTTCTCAGAGCCAATCCATATATACAGTATGTAGACCATGACCTTCACAGAACCAATCCATATATATATAGTATATAGACCCTTAAATATAGTACCGTTTCATTCACAGAACAAACCTATATATGCAGTATATATACCGTTACCTTCTCAGAACCAATCTGTATAGATCGTTACTTTCGCAGAACCAATTATATATACAGTATATAATACCGTTATCTTCTCAGAACCAATTCATATATACAGTGTATAGACCGTTACCTTCTCAGAGCCAATCCATATATACAGTATATAGACCATTACATCCTCAGATCCAAACTATCTATACAGTATATAGACCATGACCTTCTCAGAACCAATCCATATATATAGTATATAGACCCTTAAATATAGTACCGTTTCATTCACAGAACAAACCTATATATGCAATATATATACCGTTACCTTCTCAGAACCAATCTGTATATACAGTATATAGATCGTTACTTTCGCAGAACCAATTATATATACAGTATATAACACCGTTATCTTCTCAGAGCCAATTCATATATACAGTGTATCGACCGTTACCTTCTCAGAACCAAGCTATATATATAATATATAGTAACGTTACCTTCTCACAACCAATCCATATATACAGTCATGTACAGTATATAGCTTTTACCTTCTCAGAACTAACCTATATATACAGTATATAGACAGTTACCTTCTCAGAACAAATCAATATATTACAGTATATAGACCGTTACCTGCTTCGAAGAAATCAGTATATACAATGTAGTTACCTTGTCAGAAAATTACCTTCTCAGACTATTACGTATATATTGACCACAATATACTCAGTCACAATTTACATATACAGTCGTTTTTATTGAGATGATCATTATCGTCTCAGAACCAACTCCCAAAACCAATCACTCCTTACGGTACATAGATTATTAGTTCCCGGCCCTGAGTCAATCGCCCTATACTGTATGTGGACAATATATTGCCTACTCAGAACTAAATATATCCCCCACAACAAATCCCTAGCTATGCAGCATAAAATCCGGGACCACACAGTACACTGATGTCATGCTGATATAAGCTGAAAAGAAAAGCTACTTTTCAGATTGATTAACTAATCATACGCAAATTACGTTAATGGGGTTTGAATGACCCCACCACACTAAAAAGGAGACAAGTAATTCCCAATTACACGGTATCTTCAAATTACAACGGTTTTCCAGATTTGATGTCGTTTATCTTAATTTTGTCAATGATCTGCGGGGGTACGGTAGTAGGGTTATATCCGCATGAAGTTGCCAATGTGTAGAATGTAAAACCCTTCCAATAATCATCATAAATATTTTCAATAGAAATATTAACTGTTTTTTTCACAATTTTGTTATTCAAATTTAACTAAAATACTATCGATCATAAGCTCCAATATTTCAACTATAGAAAGATGCGAGAACCATGGAAAGGAAATTAAGAGAAAATAAAGGTTATAATATATGTAAAGAACAAAGCGGAAATCACAAATTTTGACAAGACCAAAAGACATACATATATGGTGTAATAATAATAAAGTAATAAAGATGTACGCTTCAACGATTTACGTCTTATCGTTGGTGCTCGAAAGAAAATGTTGGAAGTCCAAAGATAATTCAAACAAAATTAAAGAGCACATAACCAAGTTCACTCTGAGAGAAAGCCAAAACCAGCTACCAATACCTTTGAAAAAGAGAGATATACGTCAGTTTTGAAATGATGTGGTCATTTTGTGAAAATATCTCATGAAAATATCTCATAACAAAATATATAATGAAACAAAAACCAAAAATCAGGAAACCTTTACTTTCCACAAAAGGAATAGCAATATCCGAAAGAGAAAACATATCTAGCTGCATACCTTGTAGTGGTTATAATTTCTAATGTGACAGATATTGTAAGTTCTTAAGAAAATAACTGTTCGTCGTTATGACAGAAGATCATTCATTAAAAATGGTTTTGAAATGTACCCCAATTTGACAATTTAATAACCTGTCAGCAGAAAAACTTTTAAAACTCCTCTTTAAAAATGGAAGTTTCACTATTTGAAAACTCTAATCATCAGAATGGTCATTGATCCTAGCACAGAAATATCCCGCTCTCTAATGTGAATAAAGTCGTCGAAGTATATAATGCAAGCGATATAGTAAATTGTGTAGTAACTGTGCATTTCTTTACACAAAAACTTTTATCTTTTTTTCAACAAATGGTTGAGTGAAACGAACAGTTGCAACATAGGCTCAAAGAACCAAATCTTAACTTTATGTAAAGATTAAAAAAATATTTAATTAACAAAATACATATGAAAGAATACAAATTACATTTCGTGGGTTGAGAGCAAAATGGTGCTACACAAATTTAACAAATTACACAAAACAGGGTTGGGAGCAAAACAATGCGTCATATGTGTAAATAGAAAATACATAAAGGTAGCATCTATTTGCTCCCAACCCTCGATTATAAATGTCTGCAAGTTCCTGTATTGTCAACGACTTTTTGACACAGATAATATAACTACAAAATTGATAGGAAGTTCATGTATTTATGATATAACAATTTATTGTTAATAATAGTATCTTTTAAACTAAACCATTTGATAATGCCCCTGGTAATTATTTCCACATAGTTAAACCAAGCAATTCAGCCGTGAATATGTGCATGTACATTCCCTATGATTTACAAAATCATTGATGTTAGCTTTGAAATTATTTATTTTTAATTTTCAATTAATGAGTGGATGAAACATATCTTAAACAAATAAAGGGGACATTGAGGCTTTCGGTAATAGAACTTTGCATATTTTAACATATAATGGGTCTTTTTTTAAATCAACAGTTTTTCTTACCAATTCCAGAATTAGCACTTACCAAAATCTGTTGTATCACGACTTCAAGGCGAAGAAACGAGAACATACCATTATTTTTTAACTTTGTGCACTAATCCGGATTTTCCGTCGTGTTTATTTACGTATGTTTTTTTAAAATAATTATCTATTATTTAATAATACAGTGTAATAGTTCATAAATTTACGTGACAACTTTGACAATGAGAGATTTTATTTGTTTGATAATGGACTGACGGCATATCCTGATTTCTACCATGATTAATTTTTTTCCTTTTCAAAAATCTGTATAAAAGGGTTTGTCAGCTTGGCAGTCAGTATACTTGCAAGACGGTGTCATAAGAAGGTAAGGTTTATTTCAAGGATCAGTAAGACACCATCCTGTGAATTTTTGTACCACTAATTTTTTTTTATTTTATGTTTATGTATTGTTAGGAAATCTCCTTTCGTTGATCAAAATTTTAAGATGTGTTACCAAGCTTGTTATAGAAGTACTGCACGCAAGAGTAGAGTCTAAAAACATTATTTGGTAAATCTAACAAATTTAATTAACTTCAGTCATTTGTTTTTATTTATTTCCATCATTTAAACACAAAATACCATGTATCATTTGCAGTTTAATATTATCTGTCCACTTTTTAACAATTATGAGGTATACAGTTTTAGAATTTTTTTCAAACCGACAAGCCAATAACACACTATAAATAAAAAAAACTCGCCGTCAAATTCGCTAAATAATTTGTAGTATTGGAGAACACCACTGTATAATTGTTTTGTGAAAATATGGAACTGCCTTTCCAGCTTAGTTTTCTTTTAAGATGACATACAAGGTTCGCACATACTAGTCAGACCTGCATTTTTATGTGCCCGAATAAGGGTCCTTTTTGCCAAAATATTTGTCAAAAGTAGTTCCAATTGAGTAGTTACTACTGACTGAAAGTAAATTTAAGATTTGACTGCTTCAGGTAGTTATAGGCTTTGTTTGATAACTGGTACAATAATGAAGATCTGGGGCTCAAAATCAGTCATTTTTGGGGTAAAAGTGCAAAAAAGCCATAAAATGACCATTTGAAGTAGTTTGTTTAAAATTCAACATGAGTTGGAGCTAGTACCATAAAAATATTTTATGAGAAAATATATATATATACAGTACATATATCCTTAAAATATTTTTGTGGTAATCGCTCTGCCTGATATTTATTTTTTGTAAAAACTAGTTCACAATTGTCCAAAAATTGACAATTTTAGTGGAAAAACGCATACTTGTGACATGTTTATATGACATCACTGTGACGTCATAATTATCCAATTTACATTAAATTGTTAATTTCCGCTAATATCATACACTGTAATAAAATTTCAGCTGTATCTTTAACAGATTTGAAATTTGAATTTCTGGAATTACAAACTATCATGTGACAGGTGTCCTCCTGAACCTTGAAAGGTTCTTTCACACCCAAGTGTTCTATCAACACTAAATATATGCGTGTAGAATACCTGCTGGAAACCCATCTTTTGACATAAAAAGAAATATATACAATGTACTGTTGTGGTGACCTTGACCTTTGACCTACTGAGTCCAAACAGCATAAGGTTGTGTCCATATACAGGCGTATTACCCTTATAAATACTGAATAAATGTTTTCATCCAGAAACCAACTGCTGACAACAGTAGCAACTGACCTTGACCTTTGACTTCAAAATAAATACATACCTTTTCTCTATCTATTGGAAAGTCCTGTGGATCTATAAATGTAAAGTTCTTGTCGTAGAATCAACCTTCTGGTACAAAAGACAATTTATTTTATTTACACTGACCTTGACCTTTGACCTAGAGACCCCATAATAAACAGGGCTCTTCCACTCTATTCACAGATGTACTATCTGACCATTAACATTAAATATATATCAACTTCATGCATTAAAGCACTTTTTCTTTTTTGTGTGCAAAAACATTTAATTTATCTTACAGAGAAACCGACTTACAGATCCCTACATTAATAGGAGTCCTTTACCTCTCAAAGGGGTACTATCTGACCAACCTTGGTATGCACAAGGCTATCATCATCCAGAAATCAAAGTTTGACCCAAACTGACCAGTCACCTTGACCATTGACCTTTAACCAAAAATCAACAGATGCCATTGCTCCATCTACTGTCATGTCTCACTAAAGTTTGGTTCATTAGAGATAAGAGTAACTTAAGTTATGATTATGAAACCAAAATAACTGACTGACTGACCAACTTGTGTACTGACTAACTTGATGGACAGACAGACAGACAGTACTCAGTACTCTCATGGCAAGCTCTAGTTGCCATGGTAACTTTGTTGTAGTGGCATAATAAAAATTAAAACTATAAACAATCAATACAGCATAAATATGACAAATGATGGCAGCTTTCACATAAAAAGGATAAAATGTGTTGTATTAAAGATACCCCTTAAGTCAAGGGCCTCAGGCATCTTATGATACCCAGTTGGAATACTCTATCTAATACTGTAACCATATCTAAATGAAAGGTATAGCCTATGAAGTACATCAGATCCTACCTTTTGGAAATATTGTATCCATCTAGAATGGTCTCTATCACCAAATGACCCCAATTTATAGCCACCTGGTTGGTTTATAATTAGCAATTATATAAAGAGGAAATAAATCAATAAAATGATGGACATAATTAGAACTAATAATTCCTAGGATTATCATTTACATAAGTACAAATAGTCAGATTTCACTGAAGAGCCTCTAGCAAAGTAGCAATGCTATGATCACAAGTCCACAATACGAACTGAACTCCATTAAATAAGTGTGGAAATAATATATTCATTTTCAAACAGCTTTCAAAATTGACTTGTGATCATTGGTCAGTCAAGGCTAGGAAATGGATCAATTGATAATTAGTTTTTTTAACATAAACATATAAAATATCCGATGATAGATATTAACAGGTTAGGTGATTATAAGAACTAGTAAGGAAAAGTAATGATGTAATGTATCAACTTCCTGTGTATGGAAATACAGAGTATCGTGTTTGAATTCTGGAAATCAACTTTACCTGTATACAGTACAAGTGACTTTGTCACCAATGGTCTATTAGAACATGGAAACCAGATGTCCACAGCTGTTGATGACAGATGACAATGAACTAATTAACTGTCATCAGAGTATAATGTGATAGTATCTCTGACCTTCATTACAATTTGGTGCCTTACCAAACAGATGTACAAGGCATTTTTATGGAAAATAACTACTGGTTATGTCACCAAAAGGCCTAATATTGTAGTATAATAAAAACCGTATTCCACCCCTTTTTTCCTTTCCCATCAACACAAGCTATGAAAATCAATCAATGACACTGTTACAATAAACTATGAAAGCAATAACACAATATAGAGATCCCTCAAAATAATAAAAATAATAGTTGTTGGGGATAGTGAAACTTTTTATATCCTCAAAAATCTGGAAATAAAACTAGAGACAGATTGGATGACTGAATGAACCTTATTGCTACTTTCAGCTATTTCAGTTACACCAAAGTTTACCTGTGGAACAATGATATTTGTTACAGGTAAACACTAAAGAACATCCTTAGTTTGCCTGTGGAACAATGATAGTTGTTACAGGCAAACACTGAAGAACATCCTTAGTTTGCCTGTGGAACAATGATAGTTGTTACAGGCAAACATTAAAAAACATTCTTAGTTTGCCTGTGGAACAATGATAGTTGTTACAGGCAAACACTAAAGAACATTCTTAGTTTGCTTGTGGAACAATGATAGTTGTTACAGGCAAGCACTAAAGAACATCCTTAGTTTGCCTGTGGAACAATGATAATTGTTACAGGCAAGCACTAAAGAACATCCTTAGTTTGCCTGTGGAACAATGATAGTTGTTACAGGCAAGCACTAAAGAACATCCTTAGTTTGCCTGTGGAACAATGATAGTTGTTACAGTTGTTACAGGGAAACACTAAAGAACATCCTTAGTTTGCCTGTGGATCAATGATAGTTGTTACAGGCAAACACTAAAGAACATCCTTAGTTTGCCTGTGGAACAATGATAGTTGTTAGAGGCAAACACTAAAGAACATTATTCTTTGTCAAATTTCTTTAGTACCACTTCTATCACAGCTTACTGAATCTAATGTGCAATGCTTATCTTACAAACATTCAGGTTTACCTATCATTACATGGGTTTCAATTTCAAAGGAAACTAATAACAACATTGTTCATTTATGAAAAATTTGAACAAGTCTTTAAGTTGTAATTAACCAATCAGATGTCTGGATTTTGTCACTGCCATTACTGATTGATTGAATGGTGTTTTTACGCTACTTTCAGCAGATTTTCAGCTATATCGTGGTGTCCAGTTTTTTGGAGGGAGGAACCTGGAGTCCCTAACCTTCAGCAGAAAGACTGGCAATCCTTGTCAACTAACTACCATTAAATCTGGTATAACCAAACACTTTTTTAATGATTTGTTATATCAAGGCAATGTTCAGTGGTACTGTTGTTTTTGTCTTCAGTATAAGCATATCTTTTAGTTGTCGTAATGAATTTGTTGTAACCCTTAGAAATATTACTGTTGTTGTGAATTAATTTGCAAAGAGATTTAAAGTTTAGAATTACAAGCTCTATATGGTGGTGGCATGTATTTTCATTTCTAGAACCCAAAACCAGTAATCGTGAGCAAGCATCTGGTTTGTCACCTGAGATTCACCATCATTTTTGTCAATTAACATAAGTAATATACAGACCCTCATTTAAAGGTGACTGGTAAAGTCATCTGCGATCAGCTGTGTGGGAAAAACAGCAGAAAAAAATCTGTTTAGTAACAAAAAATCTGCATTGACATATTAATATGAACAGATATAATTAGCTAAACTGTGATAAAACTGTAAAAGACTGCACAGTTTTATGTAACAGTGAGCTGAACCTTGGGACCTTGAACTTGATCTACTGACTGCAAAATCCATCAATGTCTTGACCTTCCATAAAAGAAACTTCTTTATGTAGCCGATTTAGGTGGAAAAAGTCTAACTGAACAAAATGTTAGGTATAGAAACCAAAAACAGAATTTTAAAAATAAAAGATATACAACAGCTGAATTCTGCCACTACAAAACTTCTTTGTAAATTTCCGTCTATTTATAAATTAAATTTATTAACCCTGCTGAATGTCAGTGCTTTATACTGATATACCACCTATATACACTTAATAAATTTGACTTTTAAGGTGTTGAAGGTAATTCTTCACTGTCACTTGATGTGTGAAAACTGTCAAGAATTTGGTGGCTCTTGACAACATGTTCTTATAGCCATTCTGTCTGTGTCAAATGATGAATTACTACAATAATTCAAAACTTCTGTGTGTCTTCGATATTTATCAATCAGGATGCACGATAAAAATACCTACAACATTGATATTTTGACAAATAGTTATGTTTTTTTTTGTCTAATCTGTACTGTAGCTCATTTACGGCAAGGGGAGAGCACTGGCAACTGACAAAATAAACCTCATACTGACTTGATATAATTACAGTATCACTGCAAACCAAAAAGGAAAATAAAACAGAAAGAACTAGTCAAAGATACAACACTAAAGCAAAGTCAATCCTCTTGTAGGACCCTACACCTGGACCTTAATGCAAACTCAAGCAATATCTCTCATAAATAAAATGCAGGTCATTACGAGCTAATTGTTGACCATTCCTTGTTATTCTAAAACGCATCCATGGACCAGATATTGCTATTCCATAAATTGTAGCATCCTAGATCTGAAATTGATCAAAAGTACTAACACATCAAGTGTAACACTGTCTTGAAAATACATTCAGTAGCAGGACACCACTGTGACCTAACGGTTATCAGTCTTTTCAGTACTACCAAAGATATATCACAAATAAAGTTTCATTGCTTTATTTTATTTACTACCCAAGAAATGGTCCAAACACAAATTCACCCAGTCACTTGAGCACAATGTGGGTCATTCTACAGCTAAACCAATTGTTAAGTTTTTCAGCACAATCCAAGACTTACCCACCAATGAATTTCACTGCTATATTATTTATACTACTTTACTAACTGGACTTTAATGCAGACCTCAGCCCTACAGTTCATACATGCCAGTGCATGAATGGACAAAGATGACACTTTCCTTCCCCTTCCATGTTCATGGGTGTAGAATAAAACGTTTAGGTCTTCTGTTTGCTTTAAAATCTTCTAAGGCACAACTGCATTATGGTAAAAGATGCAAACCCAAATGTATTTGCATACATCTGATGTGAACTGCACTTACTGTATCAAAGGGCAATAACTCCATCTAAAATATCTCATCAAACTGTCAAAATGATGTGAACCTCCATACAGTGACAATCAAATGAACAGATTCATAATGATCAGGTATATATATAATTACAACCTTATATTATGCACTATTTTCAATTAACAAA
Source organism: Lithophaga nigra (assembly GCA_028566555.1). Lineage (NCBI taxonomy): Eukaryota > Metazoa > Mollusca > Bivalvia > Mytilida > Mytilidae > Lithophaga > Lithophaga nigra. The sequence goes on from JAOXYJ010018741.1 coordinate 9,450, forward strand.
GAGCAATATCTCCATACATAATATTTACGTCAAAACTGCCAAAGTGATATCCCATATAATGATAAACAAGTATGCAAAGTTTCAGAGTGATCCAACTTTAAGTGTTGGTGTTGCATCACAAGTACAAACAACAATAATTCCGGCACTACAGACTGCACAAAAATAATGTATCCCACATTTTGTAAGGGAGACATAATTATTCCACTAACTGACTACAGATTGGCAGACAGACAACCATATGATGACTATATTCCCCAAGCTTAAAAAAGGCTGAGGAAAACAAACTAGGTCAATGGAAGGTTTTCAACAGAAGTAAAACTAGGTCAATTTAATGTTATAATGATTCAACAACATCAACTCAATATCAGATGTAATTATATTAGAACCAATATTTTCTGGAAAATTAAGTTATGTTAACCTTTTTGCACAAAATACAAATCATATTATAAGATCTTTGGTATAAGTGGGTAATGTTTGAAGAAAACAGAATGATGAAGACTTACAAATGTGTCTTTAGTGCTTATTCTGGGTGTCTTTTCCACCAACTGAAACCCTACTGTGAAAATGTCAAAACTAATTCAATATAAGGAAATTCAATGTGTAAAAACTTGTTGACGTAATTGTGACGTGATTAATTATTATATACCACGTTTTTTATAACAAAGTTATATTCCGCAGTACACCATCACAAGAAGCTGTAGAAGATCAATTATTTTGTTTTCCTCAAGTTCTGTTTGAATTTTCATTTGGAATCCTGTGAAGGACAATTTGATTAAGTGTATACTGTTAACTTTTTCCGAGTTTATCAATAGTTAAATGTCATATGTAATTTGGATTTTTCCGATACAGTGATTCCATTTCATTGATACACATCTTAAAAATCAGGAAAGTAAACTCAATAATTGCATGTATTTTGCATTAATTATTTCACTGGTAACCTGTTATCTTCTGCAGAAGAAAAAACTGGAACATATAGATTCTTCTGCTTACCGTAGAGTACGATATTTCTCCACTTGAGATAGTTAAATTCTAAATTTTAACTATAAGCCTTGGTGAACTGGTTAAAATTTTAAAATTTAACTGTCGAGAGCAGAGTAATATTGTAATTCATGGGTAGTAGAAGTAGAATTTATTTCTCCTATGATTTAAATGCACAATTTGTCAGTATAACCCCTGTATGGACCCTCAATAATGTTGTCGTTACCAATGACATTACCACTGAAGTGACATCTGCCAATGACAAGCCAAAAATAACAGTGAAACAGCGGGAATTTGCACGAAGATATTTTTACCACTAGTGCTTAAATTGTTCTCCATTCGGTCGAGAAAGATGAAAATGTACATTCTAATAATGGGAGAAAAACTTTTTTATAACAGGTCAAGGGTTAACAGACTGCTACCGGGTTAAAAGTCACTAAAAACTTAACCATTATTCAAAGTCATACAGGCATAAGCATTCTCTTTGATTTTTTAACTTCAAATATGTCACCAACTGAAAAGTGTCTTCTGAGGTTTTTTTAACAGTTGAGACTGCATGTATGCCTGTGTTACAATTATTTTATAAGATAAAGTTTATATTTGAGATGAAGTTACAATTGTGACCAAATTTAGTATGTTTGAACTTGATAAACAGTTAATACCTGATATCACTTCTTGATCTTGGTGGTACAGACAATTATGGAAATGTTTTATCCAGAAGTGAAAACCCAAAGTTAAGTGAAGCAAGTGCCTTCGATTCTAAATTGTCAGTATGAAGTCATTGTAACTAGGTCACCTGAGGATAAAGATAAAAAAATTAACCCACTGAGATGGGTATACAAATGTTTAATTTATGAAACTAATCAGCCACTCAAAATAATTAACACTTAACATAAAATAATGTAAGCCCCATAAAGGACATACCAACACTTACGGCAGCTTTCAGGATATACAGGTCCAATGACCTTGATGCTATGATGCTCATGGTAAATATTTTTTTTAATTAATTCCATCTTCTATTTTTTAAAGTACTGACCTAAAATGTACATATTAATTTATAGGCAAAGGGAGATAAATCACACTTAAAAAAAGCAGAAGAAAAAAACTGAAAAAAATGAAATCAATAATCTGTTTTCAAAAACTATTGGTGCTTGTTGTAACAATGAATCATGGGTAATATACGATCCTAGCAAGATACATTATCAGACAATATACCAGTAATTTGATTGCTAAAAAACTGAGGGTTAATAAGGGTTAATGCAATGCTAAAGATGACTGACACATCAATCTTAATTTTATTTCTAATTAATTAAAATGTAAATACAAAGCTAAAAAGTTAAATTGATTTAACCAATTTGTTGGTAAGTTAATAGATATGTCTATATACATTTTTTTAAAAGCGTGGTCACTACTTAGGACAGTTGCAGGAAAATAAGAAATTCAAAGCTGTCAAATCTTTATACAGGAAACATGTGAATACCATGTACACAGGATATATAAATGCATGGACAGAAAAGCTAATTTGCTCTTCACTATTTGGCATAGAATAAAACTACATTCAGCATGCAATCTCCATGTTCATTGTTCTGCTATAATACAATAGTATTTATGTTTCCAAAGCAATACTGGTACAAATGCAATATAGGACAGAGAAAGGAATAGTCTTAGTGCAATTCTAAAATTTCACAGTAATTACTTCCAAATGCAGCAAATTTTAAAATTCTTAGAAAGTTATAAATATTTTAAAATATGTCTCAGACTGGTGATGGGCTTTATTGCAAAAGGACAAGATGATTATCCTCTAAATCATATACCCAGCAGACAAGGTAAGACCGTTATCAACAAAGAATCAAAAACAAACACCAAAGACAATCCATAAAGAATCAAACACAAACACCAAAGACAATCCATAAAGAATCATACACAAACACCAAAGACAATCCATAAAGAGTCAAACACAAACACCAAAGACAATCCATGGAGAACCATACACAAGCACCAAAGACAATCCATAAAGAGTCAAACACAAACATCAAAGACAATCCATAAAGAATCATACACAAACACCAAAGACAATCCATAAAGAGTCAAACATAAACATCAAAGACAATCCATAAAGAATCAAACACAAACACCAAAGACAATTCATAAAGAATCAAACACAAACATCAAAGACAATCCATAAAGAGTCAAACACAAACAT
>JAOXYJ010018848.1:0-12629 GCA_028566555.1 Lithophaga nigra
ATAACTCAAAATCGTTCAGAAACAATTTCCTCAAACCAAATTAGGACTTGCTCTAACCAATTAGGTTGAACCCCCTGATTACTCTCAAGTGAGAATTCAATATGATGACTTTCGCAGCTGTTTAAAGTTCCACAGTTACAAACAAATTCTGACAATAAATTAAATAAAATAAAGTAAAATTACTGTGGTTTGCGTTATAAATTACTGACAAAATTGTTTGCTTATCAACAATAATAAAATCTTATTTCAAACTGCCAATTCAACACAAAAATTACAAAGAATTATTGACTCTGCAATAGGCCAATAACATCTATATCGATTAATAACTCAGCCATGCAAATAATTTAGATACTAAAATCTAAAATTTCAGGACATTCTATGGTGCTGCCAACCTATTTTTGATACTATGGATGTTGGATCTCAAATTGAAAGGTTGGTGTACGGGCCCTGAGTGTCACCTTCACGGGTGATACCCTCTTAAGCGAGTCCAAGGGTCGAGAGTTTGCAAATATTGGATATTTTGTTATGTCATGAGCGTATCCATTTAAACTAAAGTACCGTTTGATAATACACTGAAAATTTTGCAAGCTCCCAAGATGGTATTCTTTTTCTGTTTCATATTTATTTGCTTTTGTATCTTCGACTTAAAAAAAAAACGATTCATGCAAATACCTACCCAACTCTTGAGAAGTAATGCTTTGAATATCACTGAAATCTGTTTTAAAATTCAACAGAATTTGTTGAAATCACGGATGAGTCCGTTTTTCTTATCGTGTGTTTTTTACTCTGTCTTCTTTAAATGAACACCTCTGTTCTTCTGTGTTAACAACAAATCTTGATTTCCCCCCAAGGGAACCCCGGGGTATAGAAATAGGACCTAGCTTCTCCAGCTTGCCTTGTAGAACCCCTCCTAAACGAAATGTACGTGTCTGTGCGGGAATATAAATACAGAGGCCGGCCCCGAGGGACAAAAGAAATAGGGCTCAGCTTCTCCATCTTGCGTGGAAGGACCCCTCCTAATCGGACTGTCTGTGATTGTGCGGGAATATAAATACACAGCCCGTCCGTCGGACGGGGACGTAAAGTCCGAGGCCCCGTATTGGGAGAGTGCCACGCTCTCTGCACACTAAAGAACGCTTGTAACAAGCTCATTATAAGTGGTCCCTAGGTGACCGGTTACAAGGCTAATTTTTTCGTCCCTGTTCCCTTTTTTCAGTGGCGGTCAAAATTGTCCGTCCCTTCTTCCGGTTCCCGCCTCCTTTCAAGTCCACCAGAAACAACATCGGGTATCACCAGCAGGCTCCGACTTAATCTATCGCTGCTGACTTAAATAACAATAAAGCAGCTTTAATAACGAGTACAAATGATATACGAACAGAAACAAATCTACAAAAGGATGACTTTTTGGATATCTCCTTTGGTTTCCAACTAAGTTCTGTCCGAAATTCAGAAATAGAAAACATGTAAAATGACTTATCAGAAGAGAACTGAAGTCAATTATTAATACATACAATTCTTAAATCAAGATTTGCTTGATTGTTGTCTGTTTAACGTCCAGCGGCAAATTTATATGCATATTCAGGACGAGAAAAAGTTAGCAATATATCAATTGGCAGGATCTGAAGACTGTGTTTTAAATTTATATAGTATTTCAGACGAGGAGCGAAACATTCAATATTAAATTCGGGCAAACCATGTTCGACTATCTTATCCTCAAATGATGGATTGATATATTCATTGGAAATAACAATATAAGGGTCAATTTATATAGTTTTTGGAAGCAGATCATATAGTAATAAATGTTGAAAGTGAATAGTTACAGAAAATGGGAGCTATATTTATTATATTATTGCGAAAACATAAGGAACAGTGTTTAAAACTGTTTAGTAATCTTATTTGGTTAATCTTTACTCATTTTAGATGTAAAACAATTACGCGATGTTTACATTAGCGACGAACAACATTCACCTTACGCTGATTCGACAAATACAATGTTCATTAATAAATTGTACGTACGCATTTCATTTGATATCTGATTGTAAGTATATTCTTACACATTTCACGGCGCTTGTCAATTTCGAAGTGACCCTTTATATTTTCTGTATCAAGGTCAGTACACATTACTGATTTATCAGTCAGTAAGGTTCAATGGAAATTGACCTAATTTATCGGTAAAAATGAATGTCTGGCGGCTATTCCGAAATACTTATTATCCAGGTATGTTAATCAAGATATGTCTATATGTAAGCCGTTCTTGTACTGGTAAATTAAATGAGATGTAAAACGTATTTGGTTCATAGATTTATTATGAAATCAGTGAAGTAAACGTAGTGTGGCTTTGACCTCAATTTCACGGTCGATTGACCTTATTTTGCAATAAAGCCGGTTTCTAACTAACTTTAAATGAACAATCAGCTGTACTTGCTCCAAGCATTTATTTTGAAAGATACATATCACTCAGTTGCATGTCATTTGACCTTGCTTGACCTTATCTTCATGATTGTGTGACTGTTGTTAAGAGTTGCCATTAGGTCAGTTTGTTACTAATTAAATGACATATCAGCCATATATACATTTATTATGAAGTATACAGATCAGTCAGGTGTATATCGTGATCTTTACCTCATTTTCACGGTCTACTGACTTCTATTATTTTGAACCACAAGGGTAGCTGGCTAACTGGACTTCTGTCTGGCAGCGATGGACCACCCGTTTGCCTGTGCGGGACGTATAAACACGCAGTCACCTTAGGTCTGATTGGGGACGTTAAAATGCCAAGCTCTTTGGACGTTGAAGAAACTTTGGAACTATCCGTAGGTGACCTACTGTAAGATTAAAATTTCGGACCCTGCCCAATACGCCCTAGTTTTCCAGTAGTAGTCAAATTATCCGGCCCTTCTCCCGGTCTATCCACTTTCAGATCATACCAATTGATATTATTTTGTTATCTTGTTCTCGTCCTGAAATGCATGAAGATTTGCTACTGCACCTAAAGCAGCTAACAATCAATCAGTCAATTGATTATTTTGCGCTTTAAGTTTTTGTGATCAGGTTAGTTTCTCAGTAAATCTTACATGATTGGCCTACATTTGGAAATTCATGAGAGTGCTCTCGTCAGCCACACATATCACCTGATCTAGATCATGAAATATTTTGTATAAAAAGTGAACAGATAGGAGTTTATTGCAGATTGAAGTAGAAGGTATTTTGGAAACAACTTCAAGTTCATACAAAAGTCATGTACATAGAATTTCATTCTCTGAGAGGAAACAGGTTCTCATTTCCGGCTGGGAACATTGAGTAGTATGTTAGGTATGGCATGCGATGCAGGATATACTTAATCCTCTTTAGCACCTGGTAAAACTCTTTTTATGGGACGTCACATTGCCCTAGCTTTTAGTTTTACTTCTTTGTTTGCGTTTGGTTAGGACATGTTACTGTTGGTGTCATCCGGTATTCTGAATTCATGAATTGTCAACTCCGACAATCTTCAAACTCTAGTTTTTTTCCCATTTCAGGTGGACTGTATTTCATTTCCTTTATACATTAAGTATAATTAAAAAAGGTTGTAAATAACAAGCCACATCCCAAATTCAATTCTTCAAAATGTTCAACATCATTGCAGAAATCATTCTGTTTGAAAATCATTCCAGCCACCTTGACATGCATTTAGTCGGGACACTGGGTTAAAAAGTCTGTGAAGCCAAAATTAACAAGAACGGTCTTCCATTTCCCCGCCGCGCAAGATGTTAAGATTGAACCAGTGATCTAGGAAGTGTGGTGTGTATTTATTTGAGGACATTTCTGATCAAACATCAGAGTTAGTTTTGAGCAGCTCAGGTAGTACATAAGTTGTAAAAAATGGGCCAGGGTTCCCTGATCTCTGTCTAATCCAAGTGATCGAGAAGGCATAATCCGATTTTCTAAGCAGGAAAAGGGCAATAACTCCAAAAAATAAAAATATGACAGCCATTTTCGAACTTGAAGAAGAGTTTGTCAGTGTTAAGCTTCTACATAGATTTGAATAGGATCAGATTTAAAATAAAAGTGCTAGAGTGCTAACAATTAAACATTTCTGATTTTCTTAGTCTTAAAGGGCAATAACTCCTACAAAAGCTATAACATTACCACCGTTTTCGAACTTTAGGAAGAGGTCGTAAATATTAAGCTTCAGTATAAATTTGAAAAAAAAAAAAGAATATAAAATGAAAGCGCTAGAGTGCTAACACTGACATTTTTTCCGATTTTCTAAGTCTTAAAGGGCAATAACTTCTATAAAAATTTGACATGGAAGCCATTTTTCAAATTTGAGGAAGAGGTCACCAATATTAAGTTTCAGTACAAATCTGAAGAGGATTGGATTAAAAATGAAAGCGCTAGAGTGCTAACACTGACATTTTTTAAGTCTTAAAGAGCAATAACTCCTACAAAAAATCTCATATGGCAGCCATTTTCGAACTTTAGGAAGAGGTCACCAATATTAAGCTTCAGTACAAATTTGAAAAAGATCGGATTAAAAATTAAAGCGCTAGAGTGCTAACACTGACATTTTTTTCCCGATTTTCTAAGTCTTAATGAGCAACAACTCCTACAAAAAACTTGACATGGGAGCCATTTTCGAACTTGTGGAAGAGGTCACCAATATCCAGCTTCAGTATAAAATTGAAAAAGATCTGAGGAAAAATAAATATGCTAGCGCGCTAACAAATCCGGTCGGGCGGACGCCCGGCATCTCTATATCACCCGCTTCGCGTTACGGCGGGGGACAAAAAGCGAAAGTCGATTGGACTAGCATCTTGAGCAATAACGATCACCCATTAAACTGCGGAATGTTGATACGTTTTTCAATTAATGCATTGTATTTCACTGACCTTGAAGCCATGATATAACTGAAAAAATACTTAAACCGTTAAGTCGATCAACCAATCAATCAAACCAACGTTCCTTGAAGTCCAGTAGAATTTTTTGTAGAATTCATACTAGTAGACAGAAGATCATTTTCCTTTACTATTAAAATGATGTATAAAAAAGGGGGGAAAAAGGTAGATACCAACCAAAGACAAAAACTCATTTATCCATCAATCAAATGGCAAATATCAAACGATGGGAAATCGCACAAACTCTTACAGAAGCGAGATCAAGTGCCTCGACAGTTTAAGCATCTCCCTACTATGCTAGCATCACCCGTTGTACGACTTCCTGTCAGTTCCTAAAATAAGCAATTTCTGAAATGTGGGACTTGGAGTTTTCTATATATGACGAAAAGATATCTTCACTTATCTAGGACATAGACTGTGAAGTGTTCCTCCAGCTCGTGGTGGAAGTTTTGGTTTTAAATGACCTTGCTTTACTTGTAACGGATGGAAAATTGTCACCAATATACACAAGCAGCAATTCATTCTAATTACTGTGTACAGCTGTTTCATGGTAAAACTAACATAAGCAAACAACCAGTTTTCTAATAATCCTTAGTTGAACGCGAATATATTGTAATTGCTCTATTCATCTTACAATCTTACAATCTTACTGCAACAGTAAGGCGAGTGTTCTATTTACACTTCATATTAAATGGTAATCGTACAATCGTAACTATAATAGAGTCTTCGTTGATTTCTGTATTTTACCATAAGTATTCCCCATAGATTCTGATTTCTTATTTCTATATTATCACTTGGACAGATATTTCATCATTTGAATAAATTGACCAAATACATAAATTGAACAGTAGAATTCGCGATCTAAATCGCCATCATTTAAAAAATAATAATTTAACAGAGAAATTGTTGTATCAGGTCGTCCTCGAAATAAAGGATCAGTGATAACAGACGGACGTATCTTAAATTAAATCATCTTCAGATCTCCAAATCTTTCTAACATCTTAACCATGAGACGAGTCATCGTCAATTTCGTCTGATTATTCAGTACCAAAAATATTGTGATATAAATTATGTTTGATAGTAACGGTAACATAAGCTCTAACCTCCAGCAGTTCTATCTAACCTGTCAGTCCAAACCTTTTCTGAAAAAGACTGATTGACAAGATGTATAGACATAAATACAGTCCTCATGTCAAATTGTCTTTAATCTTCCTGGTATCCTTCCCGTAGCTTAAGCATATCGTGTTATTCTTTTTAACCTCTCATTCGCAAAGCCTTTGCGATGAAGCCTTCTAACTTAAGTGAGAAAGTTAGTTCCAAATATAAATTCTTTACTTCTTTATAACGCTTCTGTCTGTAAACATTTTGCTTTTGCGTTCTACATTAATTGTAATACATTTGCTTTTGAGTGGACAACAAGACTTTCAGAGTTTATTCTCATTATATTTTTGTTGATTTAAACCATTTTTTCTTAAACATTTAAGTCTTTTACTGAAATAAGCGCTTTTGTATTAGAATAAAAATAATGACGCATTCAGTTTTAAAATCTAGTATTACATGTTGTGAACTGAAAGCAAGTCTACATGGTTTTTACGATATATTACGAAATATTTCCCGTAGACGCCTTTGTTAAATAAAGAGATGATTGTTGTTTGTATAACGTCCAGCGGCACATTTATATGCATATTCAGGACGAGAACAAGTTAATAGAGTAATTGGTAGGATCTGAAGAGTACCGAGAGAAGTGACGGATTGATTGCCACTGGAAAAAGGGAACAGGATGGGTAGGGATGGAAAATTTAGCCTTGTAACTGGCCACCTATGTACCACTCGTAGTGAGCTTCTTACAAGCGTTCTTTGGCGTGCAGAGAGCGAGGCATTCTCCCGTCATGGGACCTGGGATTTTACGTCCTCATCCGACGGATGAGTTGTGCATTTTTACATCCCGCACAACCAAAAGACGCTCTACTGAGGAGGGGATCAACCACGGCCGGAGAAACCGGGTCGTATTTCTGTATCCCGGGGTTCTATCATAGGCGAAATAGAGATAGTCTCGGAGATTATTTTAAAATCAGTAAACCATCTTCTGTGCAAAAGAGATAGTTTCCAAAAAACGCTGATATAATATTGCAACTTTGAACATGTTTTTGTTTACAAACTCTACACAGAAGATAGAGTTCTTCCGAATTGATTAGCCATAGCAGAAAAAAAATGATAGACAAGAAATATGCATCTCAAATTAAATGCATAAAGTAAAGTTCGAAGATACCAAAGAGGCATCCAGAAACCGTAAATCAAAAAGAACATACGTTTGGTCAAATATAAACACAAAGACAAACACTGACTACAAAACATAACACTGAAAACTAAAGACAGAGCAACACGAACCCTACTAAAACCGTGGGTGAGATCAGGTGCTTCGGAAGGGTAAGCATCTCCTGCTCCACAAGTGGCACTCGTCGTGTTTCTCCTGTTAAAATCTGGTATTAGGTCACATTTGGTGATAAGTCATGAATAAGGAAAGAAGGATGGGGCTGTGATTACGACAAATGGAACATATCGGTGGTCATTTGTGACGCAGATATTCCGTAACGGTCGACTAAGTTGTGGTGGCGACCGTAAAACTTTCGAAGTGATGTCTTCAACTTTACCATCATGAACCCTTGGTTCAATAGCTTTCTTGTAAGAAGCAACCCTTTATCAAGGAAATCATGATAGAAAACAAAAGCTCTGGAATATACATAAACTTATATGAAACCATCAGAAATATTTGATACCATATTATAAAGGGTTATTTCACTGATATTGAGGAATATTGTCCCTTGCACAAAAAAATATTGACCTCGTAAACTCTCGCAATATGATATTTTCGAGACCATAGTCCTCAATGTCTTATATAAGAGGTAAATCCAAGCAATTGACTAGATTAGGTTAGTCACAATCTTCCGAATTAGTTTTACAGTTAGCTAGGCACTTCACTAAATAATAGTATATTCCATATGAAATATACTTAACTGTAAAAATACAGTTGGTATGATGTATTCGTTATAAGGTTTGAACTTGACTTAATATGGGGTCAGAAAGAAAAATTAAGAAAACCAAAGAATGAATCTGTAAAAATGATGAATCAAGGACGCAGACAAAATCCAGATTAGGACAAATACAAACAGACAAACATCAAAGACAGAACAAGAATTACATATGAACTTTTATTCCCTCATATATATATATGTCAACTACAAACCGTGCAACTCAACAGTGCAGTAACCCTATATTGTAGAAAAATGACGTATAAAATATTTAATTGTACTTGATAAACAGCTGAGGTATTATGTGAATTTTGTAAAGACTAGTATTACATGATACTAATGTTTATAAAATTAGTACCAAATGATAGTTTTGGCTTATTGCCAAGAAAACATTACGACAAATAACCGGAGCCTTGAGTCTTAATGCAATTAAAGACAAACTGTAATATTTCAGATGGCCATGGAATAATAATGGCATTATTTCAGTATAATCATTTGATTAAACGATACCCACACACCCCCAATTCTTTAACTAGTTTAGATTCGTGACTTACTGGCACTAATAGGTATTTTAATCTGAAATTCAAAGTCTTGTAAACATATAATAATTGATTTAACTTTCCTCTTTGAATTCCAGTAACTGACAGTCTCAGTGCATTAATAAATCTGATTAAAGTTCTTATTCATTCATTCATTAAACCAAGAGAAAGAAATGGAATGGGCGACAAACATAATTGATAAACTTGCATTGCGTGATCGAATTTTTATAATGAAATGCCGATTTAAAAAAGTGTGGGAGTCAAAAAGTGATTGAATACTTTTTTACATCAACAGATAAATTCGTAAAAAAATACGCACATACTGCAACAATATATTTGAAGTTATGTCTAAAATAAAGTAGACTGACGAATACGGAGTGTATATTTCAAGTAATTACTTTCCTTTTCCACTTTACAATTAAAAAAATTCTAAATCTGGTAAGTTTTTTCATGTTTAGAATTTTTATAGAAAGAAATGAAAGCTACAGAAGCAAATAATAAAGTCTACTTTTAGAAGTTTTGTAAACAAATTCAAATACTGAAAATCCAGAAACATTTTACGTTTTTTAGCAGAGAAGATAATTTAAAAAAATAAAGTTTTGATCCAAAATATAAAACTTTAAGATTTCATAAACTTAAATTCTGTGATTTCTTTGAGTTTTTCATTTCCCTTTTCTTTTTCTTTTCTTCTATTTTTACCTTCATTTCGTGCTTTGAAAATAATTTATACATGGTCAGCACCGTCCATAATCAGTGATCTGGCCAAACTAGTGATCGACGTAGTGGAGGTCGGAAGTTTCATTCTTATAGACTAATACAACACAATGGACAACAACTATTGCCCTGAATTCAAGCGGATTTTTATGACACAAATCTACAGTTGTAATATTGAAATTAAACCTTACGTAAGATTTGACGCTAAATATATATAGAAAAATATCAGTATTGTCTTGGATATCCAAACAAAACAATGATTTTTACGACAATCGTGAATCATGATAAATTTAATTAATTTTGCATAAAGATTGATGGACTAATTATTGTTTAATGTCAAGTGAGCAGTAATGCAGCTATATACATGACAAGAAAAATTTATAAACTATCAAAAACTGACAAAAAATGGGACTGGGATGGGGCGTGGGTAGAAATGATTGGTACAGGTAAAAAAAAGTGTGTAATGGATAGGGCTGGGGCGAAATATTTTGACATTTCCAAGATCTTCAAGTGCATTTCCCTTAGGGTCCAAATCCATGTTCCACGGTGGCAGCCATCTTGGAATTCCGATTTGTATACAAATATATTATAATACGAATTCCAAGAGGAGGGATTTTATGTGGATGTTTTTCAAAAATTGTTTGATATAAAGGGTTGAAAACACAGTCGTAAGCAGGATTAGAAGAATACGATTTATTGCAAAGCAAATTTAATTCTTCTATTTTTGAGCGACGGCTAATTTGCTTCTACATATAGATTTCAACTGGAGATGTTTTGAAAGCTCCCAAAACATAAACGAAGCCCCTGATGATGCACAATTTCGGTATATTTCCTTGCAGAATTATATACTTTTGATCCGTAGGCTAATTTCCATCTCATAAGGGATCTATATAAACTGAGTAAAATTGTACGATCTGCATTCCAATCGGTGCTATATACAACCTTTAAAATATCGAGTGCTTTTAAAAAATTTGATATGGGGAAGAAACGCAGGACAGGATGGGTAGTAGCCCTCTAACTAGCTACCCACGACAGCTCGAAATGAGGTTGTTATATACGTTCTTTAGCATGCAGAGAGTGTGGCATTCTTCCAACACGGGACCTTTGATTTTACGTCCCCATCCGACGGACTTGTGCAATTTTTACATCCCGCACAATCAAAGGACAATCTATTGCGGAGGGGTTGTTTTCCGCGGCCTTAGAAACCGGGTCCTATTTGTATACCCTGGGATTCCCTCATGGGTTGTACCTACTAGACGTATTATGGAATCCTGGAACCCGGATCCTGAATGCCAGTTACACAGAACGCACAGTGCTTCAATATGACTCTGCGACATGGAGGACTACAAAGCCCATGCTCATAAAAATCCGATCATCAATCAATAGATGTCTCAGATTACTGGTCAGAGACTATGAGAAATATTAGGTTTAGGAAGGTTATGAATCAAGAGTCATAGAGCTCCAATTGAACATAAATCAAGAGTAGTCCATAAACCTCCAAATGAACAAACAAAAATGGACGTGAATGGGCCATACACTGAGTAAAATAAGAAACAGACTAGATCCTGACTGGTGAGCCCTTCAACAATCTCCAGCAAACGCATATTTTCTAAATTTAGAGCTAGCATTCTATTACTGATAGTCCAAAGCTAACTTGATATTCAGTAAATACGATCAAAAATAGTTAAAAATGAAATTCGTAGACCAAAAATCTGCTTACAGCCACTTTATGTCTCAAAAATGTATTATTAGGAGACACGTACGTAGATATTCTAATACATTTTGACCGGAACGTTTGTGTGTATCGTTTAATGTTGAACGTATTGCACTTTATGCTTTGTCGAAATCTTGGTCAAGGAAACAGTGAACGCCAAGAGATAAATTATATTAGATATATAAGTCACATATGATACACCGTAATTCATCTTTTACACAATTTTCCGCCCCTTATTTGTTCAAACTTACTATGACAGTTTCTATTATTTTTCTCCTATGAAGTCGATATATCATTGATAATTAAAATGAATCAAGACAAAATAAAGCTGATGCACATTTAATTTATTTAGAAAATGAAGTTTCTGATATTCATATAATACATACATTCTACAATTACAATGTTTCTATATTTGCCCTGCTTGTCAATGTTAGTCAATGATGTTTCAGGTTAAAAAAGGTTAAAGGGATCAATGAACGCGAAGAATATATATCATATATGATAACGGAGTTACAGTTTGCTGGCATCTCAATTATTCCAAAATAATTACATAACTAATACTGAAATCTTCAATACATAAGTAGTGTCATAAATCTAGTTATCATGGAAAAATATTGAAGTCAGTTTTGATTTTCTCATCATTCTGCACACCATTTCTTGGTAACAATGTTTTTTTTTTTAGTTTCTTTACCTCTGTTACTAGTACATTGAGTTGTAATATCGCATTTCAAAGATTGTAATGTCAAAACTTTCGTCATGTTTAAGGCTCCTAAACTTTTACTGATTGGGGAAAAATAATAAAGATTTATTCATTTTTAAGAAATTTCACGAGATTTAAAATTCTGCTTCAAATTAGTTCAAGACTATTCAAATAAGTTGAACTGTTTTGCATTATGCTTTAATAATTTTATTGCTTGGTTTAATACATGTAATTCTGTTTTCGATATAAGATCAATACGAGTAAAGGACGCAAAATACATATGCTCAGAAAAAAACAGTAAGTACCAATCAGAGATCAAAACCTGTGGATCCAGGAATCAAACGGTAAATCCGAAATTAAACGAACGGAAATCGCACGAATTCCTAAAGGAGTAAGACCAGGTGCGTCGAAAGGGTAAGCATCATCTCATGCTATGCTGGTGTGATTTCATGTCAAGTGCAATAATATTCCGGTCCAGGAATAGTCAAATCCTGAAATGTAGGACGCAGTTGTTCTATCTATGACAGTTATCAACGATGGACAAAGAAACTTTGGAATGTTTCAACAGTTCGTGGTGACGGCAATAAACTTTTCGGGAGCACTTCAGTCTAGTTGCCTCAAGAAAAATGAAAAATATCGGAGAAAATAATTTCCGTTTAAGTGCGATTTCACGAGAAGCCTGGTACTTTTATCTGAATTGATGATTAGCGTAGCAGGAAACGTATTTTTGCTGACTAAAATTTACAATTAAAAAACAGACAATATTTTGAAATCATTTTGTAATCGGAAATTGTGTATAATGCTTGCTTTTTCATTTATGAATAAAAACCTGCTAGAGAAATTTTCTGACAATCTAAAAATGAAATTAAAAGAATCATTTTCACGGGATAGCTGTTTAATATACTGTTAAAACCACAATATTTGAATTAATGAGTCATTATTGTTTTCTTCGAAAGGATTTAGATTGTCAGAAAGGTAGAAGATTTAAACCTATATTAATTTGATTTCATTGCAGGTAAAAATCTCTGGTTCTCTAAAATTGAAAATGAGTTCTTC